>WAAF01004290.1:0-30118 GCA_013400475.1 Tricholaema leucomelas | reverse complement strand
GGAGCCTCTATGACAAGAGGGATGTGGACATGCTGGAGCACGTCCAGAGAAGGGCCACGAGGATGATGAGGGAGCTGAAGCACCTCTGCTGTGAGGACAGACTGAAAGAGTTGGGGCTGTTCAGTCTTCAGAAGAGGCTCCCAGGCGACCTCCTTGTGGCCTTTCAGTATCTGAAGGGGGCCTACATAAAAGCTGGGGAAGGACTTTTCAGGGTATCAGGTAGTGACAGGACTAGGGGGAGTGGAGCAAAGCTGAAGATGGGTAGGTTCAGACTGGATGTGAGGAGGAAGTTGTTCAGCATGAGAGTAGTGAAAGTCTGGAATGGGTTGCCCAGGGAGATGGTTGAGGCCTTGTCCCTGGAGGTGTTTAAGGCCAGGCTGGATGAGGCTCTGGCCAACCAGGTCCAGGGTAGGGTGTCCCTGCCCATGGCAGGGGGGTTGGAACTAGATGATCCTTGTGGTCCCTTCCAACCCTGACTTTGAGATTCTGTGATTTTTCTGACTTTCCAAATTCTGAGTGGTAGTGAATTTACTCTCTCTGAGGCAGTTTTGTAAGTCACTGGGGGAGAGATCCACTCTGATCCATCATCCATTTAATTCAGGTGACAGACCCCACTTAGGCTTTTCAAATATGTACACTGCACTGCTGTGATGAACCACCCAAAACAGAGACTTAGGTACCACCTCTCAGTTCTGTCATCTTTAAGACAGCAGAAGGAATTTTCAACTTGCAGAGTAAGTAAAATGCTTAACTGTAGTAAGGACAGGTGCAAGGACTTTTTAATGGAAGGGATCTGGAACATGATTCTTTTCCTTCTAACTAGCAAAGGTATTACCTTCAATCACAATACTTGTGATTGCTGAGTTTTGTATCATGCTGTGATCATCACCATTTCACATTAGAGAATTACCATCTCACACCTTCTAAAGAACTGTTGAACATACCTTCAAAGACATCAGTCATTTTGCAGATGTGAGCAAAGTTGGCTCCATGTGCCCACGTATGTACAACATCCATAAGGTTGGGTCTGAAAGAATTTAAGTAATTTTCTTCATCGATTTCCAGTTTTGCTTCTGCAGATACCCTGGCAATTCTTTTTGCACACTCCTTTAAGATAAATGGGTTTAAAACTTTAGTATGTTCAAGTGCTTAGCCAGTAGGAAGGCTTGTAAGTTACTAGGTAAAGTTATTAGGTATTGCATACAAGATGACATTTCAGTGTGAAATTACTCAGAAAGTAAACTACCATTTACATTAAGTCTGTCTGCAGTGACATTTTACAGTGCTGTAAGCAAGCTGGTAAGAGCTTTGAAAGGCACGTCCTAAGTTACCATAACAAGATCACTCATTATTGCACACTGCAAAACCACATGCAGTCAGATTTCACCAATAATCCACAATCGTGTCTTCACCAGGCACTTACACTTCACTCATGCATTTCACTCGAATTTCTAATGGATTACCTGCATCTGCCGAAGTGGTCCTGCCAACTGCTCTGTCAATTTTGGCATTTCGCTGGACTGAAAAAGATGACATTAAATGATCTCATAAACCAAATTAAGTGCAAAAATAGAAATCCAATGTGTGCTAATGTCATGCCAAATTACTCTAATGAGTTCTCAAGGTTGTTATCAAACATTAACATTTACTGAATTACCCAAGTACTTACTCCTCAACCTAAATCAGAAGGCAGAAATCCTTCTGAACAGTATGCCAATAGTAGGAAAACAAAAAAAGCAGTTGCTTCTTGATTAGTTCCCAAATTTCCTCTACTTAGCTATTCCATAGTTTTGAAATCTCAAAATGCTGATCTTTTACTACTTTACCTGCCACAAGCTTTTAATAGCTTAAACATCACTGATCAAGTGTGAAAATTTCATTATTCAAATACAGCAGCACATGTTTAGAACTGAGTGCTACTGCTGAATCAGCTGCTGTATACCACTATAATTGACCATGTGCCAGGCTGCAGCAAGAGCAGTGCAGCCAGAATAGAATAGAATCAACCAGGTTGGAAGAGACCTCCAAGATCATCCAGTCCAACCTATCACCCGCCCTATCCAGTCAACTAGACCATGGCACTAAGTGCCTCATCCAGTCTTTTCCTGAACACCCCCAGGGACGGTGACTCCAAAAAGTCAAGGAAGGTGATTCTCCCCCTTTACTCTTCTCTCGTCAGACCCCACCTGGAGTACTGTGTGCAGTTCTGGAGCCCTCACCACCAGAAGGACATGGAACTGTTGGAGCCAGTCCAGAGGAGGCCACAACGATTATCAGAGGGTTGGAGCACCTCTACTATGAGGACAGGATACAAGAGTTGGTGCTCTTTAGCCTGGAGAAGAGAAGGCTTCAAGGAGACCTTACAGCAGCCTTCCAGGATCTGAAGGAGGCCTACAGAAAGGCTGAGGAGGGACTACTGACAAGGTCTTGTAATGACAGGCTGAGAAGTAGTGAATTTAAACTGGAAGAGGGGAGATTTAAATTAGATGTTCGGAAAGGGTTCTTTACAGTGACAGTGGTGAGACACTGGAACAGGTTACCTAAGGAGGTTGGGGATGCTTCCTNCAGAAGGACATGGAACTGTTGGAGCCAGTCCAGAGGAGGCCACAACGATTATCAGAGGGTTGGAGCACCTCTACTATGAGGACAGGATACAAGAGTTGGTGCTCTTTAGCCTGGAGAAGAGAAGGCTTCAAGGAGACCTTACAGCAGCCTTCCAGGATCTGAAGGAGGCCTACAGAAAGGCTGAGGAGGGACTACTGACAAGGTCTTGTAATGACAGGCTGAGAAGTAGTGAATTTAAACTGGAAGAGGGGAGATTTAAATTAGATGTTCGGAAAGGGTTCTTTACAGTGACAGTGGTGAGACACTGGAACAGGTTACCTAAGGAGGTTGGGGATGCTTCCTCCTTGGGTGTGTTCAAGGCCAGGCCGGATGAGGCCATGAGCAACCTGTTCTAGTGAGAGGCATCCCTGCCTTTGGAAGGGAGTTGGAACCGGATGATTCGTGAGGTCCCTTGTCACCCCTTCTACTAACAAAAGTAACTCATTAGCATCTGGCTGCTAAGGTGTCTTCCACATGTGGAATCAACCTGGGTGATATATCTGGCTAGTTACCTGCAGTAGTTCATATGTTAGGTTATTTTTACAGTCTTTTCCTGTTGATGCTAAACTTCTGTGCAGCTTTTAGTGGGAAAATAATATTTGATATTAAATACTCATGATTTTACTCTTAATAACAAGTAGTCAGTTTTTAACAATTCTTTTGGTATCACTTCCGTGCAGTACTGCCATTTTCATCAACAGGTCAAGGCTACTGTCTAAGTAACATAGAATGGACATGTCTCAGAATTAAAAGATACTCTCACCTTGGAGTACAGGAGCAGATACTGTTAAGCCTCTTTTTTAAATAATCATAATACATTTTAAGTTACAAGAATGTGTGTGTGCAGACATACATAAATACAAGCATTTATGTTGAGACTATTAATATTGCTTTTTTGCATGAGGAAGAAACAGTTGTAAATTGCATTACAACTTTACATAACCTTTGGCATATTATTCACAGGAAAGATATGTTAGCACTGAAGGTGCCATGCTTCTCTTAAATTCAACAGCAGTTCACATCAAACAACCTAGGAAAGAATACACAATGTGCAGTGGTTCCCACACTTGGAAACATTCTCTATAACTGACTTTAAACAACACCTGTTGGTAGACAGCAATGTCTAAAATTCCTAACTTCAAGAAGTAACCTACATTCTCTTGAAATACAAAACAGCTTAGTAGAGCAGTTGCCTGTTCTGCTGATAAGTCATTGAAGAGACCATTGAACATCATTTCTGTCAGGAGTAGTTCATCAGCACTAAAATAAAGAGGATGAAGATCAGGGTAAGACTTAATGAAATGTAATTTTAAATTGCAGTACTATTAATCTGTTGTGTGAAGCAACTGAATAAAGACAGGAAACATACCTTCTTAATTTTTCTTAATTGGGAACACCAATATTACTATGATAGCTTTCTAGCAAGAGAGTCAGAAAGTATTTTAAAGAAATTAAAAGCTCTTACTGAAGCACAAGAAGTATCTCCTGATAGTTCATACAAATTAGATTTAGCAGTTTTATCATACAGGACATCAACAGATTAAAAAGTATCATGACAGGCAACTTATGAAAGAACTGAAATTGGTGCTGCTGCTGCTGCTCCAAAGATTCAATTGGATATTTTCAAGATACTGAAAAAAGGATTAAACTTGCTACATTTTATTTATAGAATGAAGACCTAATAATGAAATATAAAATTCAAACATCTGGACAAAATATAAAATTGCTGATAAGGCTACATCTCTGTTTTTGGAGTTTATCAGACAAATGCATAGTATGGAGGTATTCTACAAAATAAAGTGTAACTCATCAAAAACAGTGCCTGCAAGTCAGAAAGTTCACAAAATTCAGATTCAGCTTCCCAATTTGCTACCACATTTTGCAGGGGACAAAATTATCAGGTACCGAACAAATATATGTACCTTCTTTACTACTATCTTTAAGGCAAGAAGGTACAATAACAGAAGTTTCTGTCACTTTTAAAAATACAGAAGGGAAGTTGTTCAGCATGAGAGTGGTGAGAGCCTGGAATGGGTTGCCTAGGGAGGTGGTTGAGGCCCCATCCCCGTAGTTCACAGTATCACACAGTATCACAGTATCATCAGGGTTGGAAGAGACCTCACAGATCATCAAGTCCAACCCTAGTTGGAGTTGTTTAAGGCCAGGCTGGATGAGGCTGTGGCCAGCCTGATCTAGGGTAGGGTGTCCCTGCCCATGGCAGGGGGGGTTGGAACTAGATGATCCTTGTGGTCCCTTCCAACCCTGACTGATTTTATGATTCTAAAATTCTATTAAAATCTGAGTTACACCCTGAAATATTGAAGTCTGATTCATTAATTTCTGTGGAATCTTTACTACATGTTTTTATTATACGTGTGTATATATATATATATATATACACACACCCCCATGCTATATGTATTACAGTAAAACATACCACTTTTATAGACTTGTTTCAACAGCCCTGTGGAAGTAATAAGGCTGTATTTCAAACTTGTCAGCCACTTTGTAAGTGCTGACAATCACTGTTTTGTGAGCAACTCCATACTATGAGTTCTGAGAAGTGAAATGCAGAAACTGATACCAACTTTTCATGTAATGTACAATAATAAATGAAAACGCTCACCATTGCCTAAGCTATACAAGAGAACACTAACTCTTTTGGCATTTTCATGTTCATATTTTAAAAGCTGTTCTATTCTCTCCTTTAACTGCTTCAATCATTACATACACTTTCTGGCACAGATCTTAAGCTCTGATGAATCTTTCTTCTAGTGGACTCAGAACTTTACAGATTTACAGTATGGCAGGGGTAGAAAGGGACCTCTGGAGGTCGAGTCCAATGCCACTGCTAATGCAGGTTCACCTAAATCTGGTTGCATAGGATCCAACATGAACAGAACATACTAAATCCAGTGAGGACAGTATCAACATGTAATTCATGACAGTAATCACTTTGCAGAAACCAATTACCTGCTGATTTCACAAGCAACTCTTCCTTTCATCTCAATAACATCTGAGGACGTGGCAAACCCCAGTCTTCTCAAAACACGCTTGCGACATTTGAGTTCATCCATTTGTAAGACAGTTCTGGCTTTTTTTAGTTCTCGCTTTGCTGCTCTAATATCCATAGCAATCTGGCAGGTCAGGAGAGAAATCACATGTTGCTGTTTTAACGGGTGTTAACTGTTTAAAGACCTTGTTTAAATTACACAAAGGCCTCAGAATGACAGTTTATGAACACAGTAGTTGGCATCGACTCAACTAAGAGGAAGGCTTAAAGTAAATGTACCCAGAAGAACTTTAAAAACAAACATACAAACAAAAAAAGTCTGTTCCATTTACCCATAGTGAACTCTGGCAAGTTTGGGAAACTGAGCTATTTATCCAGCTCGAGATGGGTGGAGAGGAGATTGGGGGCAGGAAAACCCCAAAATTTGCCCATACAGGAAAATACCCAGAAGAAATCATTGGTTGAGAAATGAGCACTACATCTCAGTCACTCAACATCCTGACAGTGGGCTGTACACTGCAGTAAGTCTGCTTAGTCCACTAGGTCTTACCACATGCAACTTTGTGCTACTCATCCCAGAATTACTCCTGTAAAGCAACTCCTGGAAAACCTGGGTTTTGGAGCAGTGCAGAAACAGAAGAGCTGGCTTTGTGCACAACTACTTTTAGCCTACCAAGGTATGACTCTACACAAAATAAATACTTCCAGGCTCAGAGACAGCACAGGAAGCTGCAGCACAGTGACTTGTATAGCACAGTCCCATCAAGCTACTTAAGTACCATCAATTCAACTTAGCTCTGCAGAGGCATATTAAAACCAACTATGAAGACTTTACCTACACTGTATTGTGCTACACCTGTTTAGTGAAAAAGACACCAGTGAAACCTCTGTAGTCTTCTAATCTAAGATGACTGTTTCTGGAAAGGTTTATTTTCAATATAGTTCCCAAATGTATCAATGAAAGGTGTACCACTAACTCAGCAAATCTTTAATGAGATTTGATAATTTTACATATTTTTAAAAGAATGATGTGGTCTTACTAATTTAAAAAGTATTATTTTATTAATTCATTTAAAAAAATATTAATTCATTATCTGGCCTTTGCAAGTAAGAAAAAAATAAGAAGAGGACTACTACTGTCTCTCTCCTGGCCTGTATCAGGAATAGTGTGGCTAGTAGGACAAAGGAGGTTATTCTTCCCCTGCACTCAACACTGATCAGGCCACACCTTGAGTACTGTGTCCAGTTCTGGGCCCCTCAATTCAAGAGAGATGTTAAGGTGCTGGAAGGTGTCCAGAGAAGGGCGATGAAGCTGGTCAAAGGCCTAGAACACAAACCCTATCACGAGAGTCTGAGGGAGCTGGGGGTGTGCAGCCTGGAGAAGAGGAGGCTCAGAGGGGACCTCATTGCTGTCTACAACTACCTGAAGGGAGGTTGTAGCTAGGTCGGGGTTGGTCTCTTCTCCCAGACAACCAGCAACAGAACAAGGGGACACAGTCTCAAGTTGTGCCAGGGGAAGTATAGGCTGCATGTTAGGAGGAAGTCCTTCACAGAGAGAGTGATTTGCCATTGGAATGGGCTGCCCAGGGAGGTGGTGGAGTTACCATCCCTCAAGGTGCTTAAGAAAAGCCTGGATGAGGCATTTAGTGCCATGGTCTATTTGACTGGACAGGGCTGGGTGCTAGGTTGGCCTGGGTGATCTTCGAGGTCTCTTCCAACCTGGCTGATTCTACAATTCTATGATTCTCTCTTCAGCTAAGTAGAGTCTTTTTGTTTGTATTTTTACCTGTGCTTTTTTTTCACAGAGTTTGTACACAGTTTCCAAGTTGGGGTCATTGTGAAGAGGATGTGAATACATTCTATGCTCAAATGCCTCTACTTTTTGGATTACTTTTTTCAGCCCTTGATCTTTGATGCCCATGTCATCAATAGGGTCTAGTAAGGGTACTCCATCGGGAAATCGTTTCTGTACTTCCTAAAAGGAAAATTAAAATTTTTCAAGGTGAGATTAGTAAAAGTAAAATAAACTTTCACAAATCATTTGGCACAACTATAGGGGCAAAGAAGGCAGTAGTGCAAGTTTGTTACATGACATTTCAGCAGTTTTCAAAATAACCTTACAGTCAGTGTGGAGAAGTACAAACAACTGATATATGTGGCTTTCAGCCCCTTCTAAGAATAAGGTTGAAGACATGACTATCTCCTTGGAACAAGCTGTCTGCAGTTCAAGAGTAACTCGCTAATCAGAGCAGAGCTTACACAGCCCAGTGGAACTTACTTGTATGGATTTTAACACACTTTGCCTATTGTCAATAGGCCTCAGGTCTTTAGGTATGTAAAGGCGGACACTGCTGATGGCTGATAGAAGATGTACCAAAACAGGAACCACCTATCAAAGAGAGTGCAGTAACTGATACATCAGGAAAAAAATCTATGTATTGTTAACATTTTATAGTAACATTCTACACGAAAAAGAAAAACTAAGTCCACAAGGACAAATCAGTGTGTAAAAGAACATCAGGAATCCATGATATAAAGTATTAATAAAGAAGAAAAATAAGTTTGTTCAAAGGGATAATTCCACACTCAGTTAAATCTAGAGAGGCTACAAATAAAAAAAAATTACAAAAATTCAGTTTTCCTATTACTTTGCCTCTTATCTACTAGAATATCTCTTTCATGATCCCAACTAGGTAAGTTACTGTCATATACTTATCCAAACAAAACCAAAACAAAAGCCCAATCCAAAACCTGAACATAGGCAAAGTAAACAACTGAAAATTTTAAGTTTCTCCTTATATGCGGTTTCAAACTGAAGACTTTAAATAGTGCAAATGGTTTTACTAATAATAGTAGTTTAGTTATATAATGAAATAGCCTCAAAAGCTGAAGGGATCTGAAAAAGATGAAGAAATAAAAAATTAATTTGGTTCCCAGTGATGGAAAATGCTGTTAAGAAAAGTATCTGCCAAAGAGCATTGCTAAAAGTTATCACTCAAGGATTATAAAAATTCTAAGTGAGTTATGAAACCTAACAGAACAAATGCACATTACCCACAAAATACTGCACAAGCACCCAAGAGAAAAAAAAAAGACATCTTATAGACACTTATTTTCAAATATCCTCAGATGTAGGTCATTTTAATAACTTTGGTTACATTACTGCTATTGTCTTTCATGAAGAGATTTGAAATACAGAACATAACAGTAAGTTTCAAAGCACTTCTTATATGGTAACAAATTCATTCAAGTATTTTCTTCACAGTTGGAAGCCTCCTCTTCAGTGAAATCAGCAACTGTTTAAGAAAGCTGCTTCTTTTGCATTCTTAATCCATTGATCCCTGTTTTACCACAGTCTGTAATGCTCTGAAAGTAGAATCTTTGAAAACATGCATAAGAAAGTATTGAGAATAAATTTCTAACAAACCTGCATCTCTCCTCTCTCACCAGGTCTGGCTGGCTTTGCAGCCTCAGTAGCAGAATTTTTCAGACTCTCTTTGCTGCAGTGCAGCAGCACTTCGACTACATACAGTGGGTCCAACTCTCCAGAATTTGGCTGTTGAGAGCACATTAAAAAAAAAAACCAAACAGGTCCATGTCAGTTATTTCCAAACGCCTGCAAGAATGGAAGGCAAAAGCGTGATTTTATTCAATACTAAAGGTGTGCAAAGAACTATGCTCTTCCCAGTTCTCCGCTCAATGACATTCTAAAAGCTATTGAATCACACTGACTGACAGCCTAAAGTCTACATGCAGCTTTACGTGCTTCTGCCTTTACTTCTAGACATAGTTTTTTAAGTAAGTTAAGAACCTTTATAATTGGAATGGAAACCAGTTGATCATGATGACTGCCTAATGAAAACATTTATTCAGAATTTCTCATACTACCTGAGGCACAAAGACTGTGGCCACTGTCACAGTAGGGCAGACTGGTGGTTGGGTGACCAGCACCAGGCAGAAGGGGCTTCATTCAAACAACCACCATTCACTGATCTATCCCACTTGTGGTGATGGAAAGTACCCATTGTGAGGTTCTTACACTACTGCACCTGGTGCTGAGTTTTCAGGAAAAGCACCTGGATTTGGCCACCCTGCAGAAGAGCTTTATCTCAGTAAGGTAAGTGAGAAAGATGAACTCATACTGAAGAACTCCTGTCTCTTCCCAGCCTGTGTAACACTTTCAATCAAGAACTTTTAAAAGGAGACATAATTAGTATCAAGCATCTGGGTGGGCTCAGATCTGCAAAAAGTTTGAAAACAGCCTTCTGGAAATAGCTCTGCTTCCAAAATTTGATTAGATAGAAAAAGGAAAAAGAACTGAAAAAACCAAACATGGGGCAAGTGCTACATACTCTAGGACAAAAATAACATCTTCTTTAAATTATTTGGTTTGCCTCTGTTTGTAGAAATCAGTCTTTCCATACCAATTAATAAAGTTACATAGCTTTAAGTCTGCTCCATAATGCTCATTCTTTCCAGAGGACTAAAAAGTAAAGTCCAGCCCAGATGCTAGAATGACTTTCAAAAAAAAAAAAAAAAAAAAAAGTGATGCTGAGGCCAGATCTGTGTTCTGCAGAACAGACTGTCATTTCAAAGCTAACACTCGAACCTAAAGCCTTCGCACAACAGCAAGACAGGCTGGTTAGGGAATGCTAGGGTGAAAGGGGAATCTGTTTTATTGCTCACATGGCTCTACGAAAAATAGCAGTCTAGAAACAGAAGTTCAAGCAATAGCAGTAAAGTCCGGTTTTCCAACTTCAAAAAGAAACATAACTTCTGAAAGACAATGGAAAACCAAAACAAAATATTTTAAAGAATTTTTTCATGCACACGTTTTTCTCACGTCAGTCTCCCTTAGGCTCCTGACCCTCACTTAGAGCTTCTATAGATTTTCTTGGAGTAGACAGACTCTTTCCCATGAAGGACTCAGTGTAGAGCTGCTGGGTGAATTTACAGAATCACAGAATCAGTCAGGGTTGGAAGGGACCACAAAGATCATCCAGTTCCAACCCCCCTGCCATGGGCAGGGACACCCTACCCGAGAGCAGGCTGGCCAGAGCCCCATCCAGCCTGGCCTTAAACACCTCCAGGGATGGGGCTTCAACTACCTCCCTGGGCAATCCATTCCTGGCTCTCACCACTCTCATGCTCAGCAACTTCCTCATGTCCAGCATGAACCTACTGATCTCCAGCTTTGCTCCATTCCCCCCAGTTCTGTCACTCCCTGATATCCTGAAAAGTCCCTCCCCAGATTTCTTGTAGGCCCCTTCAGATACTGGAAGGCCACGAGGTCACCTTGGAGCCTCCTCTTCTTCAGAATGAACAGCCCCAACTCTTTCAGTCTGTCCTCATAGCAGAGCTGCTCCAGCCCTCTGAGCATCCCAGTGGCCCTTCTCTGGACACGCTCCAGCACGTCCACATCCCTCTTGTAATGGGGGTGCTAAACTGGATGCAGTACTCAAGGTGAGGTCTCACCACAGTGGAGTATAGGGCGAGAACCACCTCCCTTGACCTGCTGGCCACACTTCTCCTGATGCAGCCTAGGATCTGGATGGCTCTCTGGGCTGCAAGTGCACACTGCTGGCTCCTGTGGAGCTTCTTGTCCAGCAGCATCCTCAAGTCCCTCTCCTCAGGGCTGCCCTCCACCTACTCACTGCCCAGCCTGGATTTGTGCTTGGGATTGCCCCGACCCAGATGCAGGACCCTGCACTTGGTCTGGTTGAACCTCCTGAGGTTGGCTTGTGTTCACCATCCCCGTCTGTCCAGGTCCCTCTGGATGGCATTCCTTAACTCCAGCCTGTCTGCTGCACCACACAGCTTGGTGTCATCAGCAAACTTGCTGAGACTGCACTCAATGCCTCTGTCCATGGCACCCACAAAGATGTTGAAAAAGACTGGTCCCAGGACTGATCGCCGAGGGACTTCAATTGTCACTGGCCTCTACCTGGACGTGGATCCATTGACAGCCACTCTCTGGGTGTGGCCATCAAGCTAGTTCTTTATCCATCTCGTGGTCCACCCATCAAACCCATGTGTCACCAGCTTGGAGACCAGGATGTGGTGCAGGACAGTGCCAAAGGCCTTGCTCAGGTCCAGGTAAATGACATCAGCTGCCCGCCCCTCATCTATGAATGCTGTGACCTGTTCACAGAGGGCCACCAGGTTTGTCAGGCAGCATTTGCTTTTGTTGAAGTCATGCTAGTTGTAGCCCATCACCTCTTCACTATTCTTCTGTTTCAGTAGGGCCTCCAGGAGGATCTGCTCCATGATCATAGTGGGCACAGAGGTGACACTGCCTGGCCTGGAGCTCCCCAGCTCCTCCTTCCTCCCCTGTTTGACAATGGGAGTTATGCTTCCCTTTTTCCAGTCAGTGGGGACTGCACCAAACTGCCAGGACTTTTGGAGTAGAATAGAGAGAGGTTTAGCAATCTCATCTGCCAGTTCCCTCAGCATCCGTGGGTGTATCCCATTGGATCCCATGGACTTGAACACTTTCAGGTTCTTCAGGTGATCACAAACCTGATCTTCACTTATGATGGCCAGCTCTTTCTTCCATCCCCTGCCATTATCTTCCATGGCTCCAGGAGTGTGGCTTGGAGGTCTTTGCAGTGAAGACTGAGGTGAAGAAGTCATTGAGAATTTCAGCCTTTTCCATGTCACTCCTGACCATTTCACCTGTTTCCTTTCTGAGGGGGCCCAACCTTGCCTAGGCTTCTTTTTACCATTACTATACCTGTAGAAATTTTCAGTGTTCCCTTTGACTTCCNCTGTGCTTCTGTGCTCCACAACCTCTCTGGTGTTCAAGGCCAAAGTGGATGAGGCCTTCAGCAACCTGGGCTGGTGGGAGGTGTCCCTGCCTATGTCAGGGTGTTAGAACCAGATGAGGTCCCTTCCAACTTAAACCAAGCTTTGAGGTCCCTTTCAACCTAAACCATTCTGTGATTCTATAAAATGAGATGCCAGTAAAATTGTGTTGCTCTTTAGGAACCTTCAATTTTGTCACAATCATTTTCTTAAGCTGCCCAGGGAGGTGGTGGAGTCACCATCCCTGGAGGTGTTCAGGAAAAGCCTGGATGAGGCACTTAGTGCCATGGTCTGGTTGACTGGATAGGGCTGAGTGCTAGGTTGGGCTGGATGAGCTTGGAGGTCTCTTCCAACCTGGTTGATGCTGTGATTCTGTGATTTTTGGTTACTGCTGTTTAGCCTCTCAGCAGTGAATGAGAAGTAGCATCCTAGCCTCCATCTGTGGTTGTTCTCCTTTCTTGGTATTGGCTTTACAATACAAATGATTTTGTAACGTTTTGGTTTTCATCCCAATACAGGCTGTGGGGTGACCATGGGCAAGAAGCTTTAGAATCTGCCCACGTTTGTGTGATAAATGCCACGGCGACAGGAACTGAAATACTGAAAAACTTGGTCATGGGAATCATCCCACCAAGTTTCAGTAATAGCCACTATGTCATGGCACCGCAGTGGCCCTTAATTCATCCTGTTTGTTGCCCAAGCTCTGTGCATTTGCACAGAGGCATATCATCTGGGCTGGCCCTGTCATCCTCTTGTGCCAAGTCCCTTGACTTCCTCAGACTGCTCTGTTGTCATCCCTGGCTTGCTTCAGGGCAGCAAGCTGAGGGGCCTCTTTGGCTCTCCATCCCTCTGCTTTTAGTGAGCTGCCCCACTGTTTGTCACCAGTCAGCAGGTGACCATTAACCCCTTCCACTTTCAAACCTAGTTTAAAGCCCTATCAATGAGCCCTGCCAATTCCTGTCCCAGGACCCTTTTCCCCCTCTAGGACAAGTGCATCCCATTAGTTGTTTGTAGCTCTGGCGCCTCGTAAACTGAGCCATGGTTGTAGAATCCAAACCCCTGTTAAGGACACCAGCCCCGGAGCCATGAATTGAGCTGTTGGCTCTTCCTACATGTTTCCTTGTCCATCACTGATGTTAGAGGGATAGAGGAGAACACAACTTGCGCTCCTGATCCCTTTAGCAGCTGCCCTAAGGTCTTGAAGTCTTTTTTAATTGATTGTGAGCTTCTCATTGTTGTACTGCCGCTATCCACTTGAAAGACCAGAAGTGGGTAGTACTCTGAAGGACTCACAAGGTTGAGAGAAACAAAACTAGTATTTCAGAAACAAACTAATATTTTGTGGTGCCAACTGCACTTTTGAACTACTTTACCCAGATATGATAAAGCATTTCCTCTTACTAGTACACCAACAGTTAAAAAAACGAACACAAGGCTTAGGGTTTGTCCGACCTTTTATACCTTTTTTCCTTTATATTCTCCCATTAGGAAGGTCTGCACTTTCTGCAAATTTGAGGTGAAAAGACATGTTTTTTATATCTTATGACTACAAAGAAAAAAGAATTTTTACCTTCTCCTCAGGAAAAGCAGTAAGGTATGTATTTTTCTAATGGAAAGAATGTATATTTTACCTTAACATTTGATTTCTTAGAGAAATTAACAACCACTCCCCATCCAAAGTCATCACCTTCATTCTTCACCTGAAAACAGTACAAGATGTTATCACACAATGCATTAATAATCACATCATGGCAAGTGTTGTATTTTTTGTACTTCTGGTATTTGTAACAGCAGTCATGGACTAATATTCATAATGAAAGCTACATTGTCTTTAAATCATTATTGAATGTTTAACAAAGAAGCATAATGACAGCCAGAATTATTGCTCAGTGAGATACTTATAATTTCTCAAGACAGTAAGCTGCAGACACAAGTGAATGCTGAAAATTTCACAGGTAAGTAGAGATCTGAAATAGAAACAAAGCAAAACAAAACTAATTACCTTTACCAGTCTTCCTGGCTGTAAAAAAGGCAAGCAGTATTTTGGTTTGTGAATATACTCTTCAATCTCTTTACCCAGTTTTGCAAGCTGCTGACGAATTTTGTAGTATATGACCACATTTTCTTCATTAGGAATTGCTATTTTATTGTACTGTCCCTCCAAATTATTCACTCCTACAATAAAAAGTAAAGTCTCATGGAAATTAGTAACTTGACAGATTTAGAAATCAATGTTTCACTTTCAGATCTACATAGCTAGTATTTTGCTAAAGCTGCAGGCATTCAGATTGTATTTACAATAATCCATTCTCTGGAAAGCTATAAATGTGTCCATTACACTTTACTTACAGAAAGCTAAGTATTAATGTTACTTAAAAAAATATAAATGTAGAGGGACAGACCTGAAATTGTCAAAGAATCATTGATTCAGGGTTGCACAGAAGTACCACAAAAACTTGCAATGATTTTTAAGAGGATATTTGCTGCTCCTTCTACCTTCTAATGTGAAAATAAGAGTACTCAAAGCTCTAACAAGATCTCTCCTAACCAGAGGGAAAGTTAGAAGATGTTTCTCCTAACCTGTTTTAGGTTCTGATTTCATCAGTTGGGAATCAGTATTTTCTTCCTAGTAATACCCTAGTAAATGTAAACAAAGGACGTACCATAAGGAAGTCTTTTTCCTCTCTACCACATCACCCTTCTGCATGCCATTTAAACAGAATGCATACAGAATCATAGAATGTTTTAGGTTAGGCCTCAAAGATCATCAGTGCTGAGCCTAGTCCTGTTCAATATCTTTACTCATGATCTGGATGAGGGGATTGCTACTTACTTATTGGTACAGATGACACCAAGCTAGGAGCAGGTATGAATCTGTTGGAGGGTAGGAGAGTCCTGCAGAGTGACCTAGACAGGCTGGATGGGTGGGCAGAGGCCAATGGGATGAGAGTTAACAAAGCCAAGTGCAGGATCCTACATTTTGGCCACAACAACCCCAAGCAGCATTACAGACTGGGGACAGAGTGGCTGAGCAGCCAGGAGGAAAGGGACCTGGGGGTAATGGTAGATAGTAGGCTGAAGATGAGCCAGCAGTGTGCCCAGGTGGCCAAGAGAGCCAATGGCATCCTGTCCTGGATCAGGAACAGTGTGGCCAGTAGGACGGGGGAGGTTTTTCTTCCCCTGTACTCAGCACTGGTCAGGCCATACCTTGAGTACTGTGTCCAGTTCAGGGCTCCTCAATTCAAGAGAGATGTTGAGATACTGGAACGTGTCCAGAGAAGGGCAACGAAGCTAGTGATAGGTCTGGAACACAAACCCTCTAAGGAGAGGCTGAGGGAGCTGGGGGTGTGCAGCCTGGAGAAGAGGAGGCTCAGGACAGATCCCACTGCTGTCTACAACTACCTGAAGGGAGGTTGTGGCCAGGTGGGGGTTGGTCTCTTCTGCCAGTCAACCAGCAACAGAACAAGGGGACACAGTCTCAAGTTGTGCCAGGGGAGGTGTAGGCTGGATATTCTTAAGTTCTAGGTTAAGGTTTGAAAGAGGCCTCACTCTCAAACAGCATCTGAGATCTTGGGAAATTGACTTTGGCTTACAAAGATACGCTATTTAAAGACCACAGCTCAAAATTTAGTTGCTCAGCAGAGTGCAAATACAGTTTCAGTTCTCTCCAAACGTTGATTTTCCTGGTTTTCCCTATACTACTTTGAATGCAGGTTGCTCAAGTTCTTTTCAGAGACTGTAGTGAGATATTAAAATGATCTTTCTTTTAGCTAAGTTCTGCATAATGGAATAGAGTAAGACTTTTCGTCTCTGCACCTCTCAACAAGACAAAAGAATTTTTTAACTGTTTTTCCTTCCTGTTCTGTAGTTTATCATTATGACAACCATTCCCACCTGACTAGAAGGGGAAAGCTCTCTTCACAGTACACAACAGCACAGATCCTAGGAACAACGGGAAATTATTCTTCCTGAAACTGTAACAACAGTGGTGCAGTAGCAACTGTCACCAGGGAAGAGAAATACTGCACATATATACACTCTTCTAAATGCCGTAACAGTAACTACCCAGTCCTGCAGTGCAGCATCTTTTATACTAACTCTCCTGAGTACAACATACAGTAATACTTACGCTCTACTATTTCTGGAATAGTTCTGTAATGCTGGAACTGATAGAAGGATTTTTCTAACATGTATTCAGGATTAATTTCCTCTACTCGAAGCAAGTTCAAGACCATATTATATGTTAGGTGGAATGCACTGTTTAAAGGATCAGCTGAACCCTGAAAAAGATCGAAAACCACTGTGCAGTTAAAAACAATAGAACACACCAAATAAATCATCATGCTGTCTTTAATATGAGGAAATACTTTAATGGGTAATACAACTTGAATTTAGATTATATGTCTCGTCAAACTCAAAGTAACTTTATTACACTGAACATGTAACATTATTGATATGTTTCATTATGTCTATAAGATAGTTATGCTATAGTATTATAGATTAGATCTGAAGTATATTAAAATTTCAGATACAAAGCTTGGACATTTCTTACAGTCTAACATTTGGATTCCAGTTATCTACCTGTTTAAATCAATTCCTTATTTTAACATTCTGGGAAAACTTACTTGCACACCTTCTTCTCTTAAGACTCACTGTTAACACTGGCATCTTCCAAAGTTTCTTAAAAAAGGGTCGTCTATGACTTCTTTAGCTTAAGTAATGTCTCATTAAAAATTAATTTACTTTCCAGGCTGCCCAAGAGAAGCCTGTGGCCTCTCCACTTGTGGAGATACACAATAAACCAATTTGGATGTGGTGCTGGGCACCCTGCTCTACCCTTCTTGAGCAGAGGGAGCTTGGAAAAATGGACCTCAACAAGTGCCTTATAACCTCAATCACTCTGGGCTTCTGTTAAGTTCAGTACTTTTACAAGGTGACTTATTTACTTATATTTTTAATAACCTAAGAAGAAAGGATGCTGGCAAAGTATTGTAGAGAAATATCACATCACTATTTCTCCCCCCCATTTTTCTAGGAATATCTACTAGTGTCCTCTATCAAAACAGGGTACTAGGTAGATGCACCTTTACATTGATTTGCCATGGTTACCATCTTCTTACCTCATCGTCATAAGAAGAGCAAACATTTAATATACATTAAAACAACCAGGTATTCCAAAAACAAAGGAGATTTACTTAACAAGCAATATTTCAAGAAGGCCTATAAGGAGATTCAGTTATGGTTAACCATTTTAAGTTAACAACAACTAAAACAGTTAACAAGAAAATGAGGATGTTTCAAGAAGTATTTTTCCAGCAACTATATGACTGCATAAAGCTCAACACAGTCTATCAGACATTTTAGAAGCTCAAGCAAGACTGACAGTGTGAAGCATGCTCCTCTGCACTTCAAGCTCAACACTTGATTTGTCTAAAATCTGTTACACGGTACCTTCTTGCAAAACATTTCTTTGCCTTTAACTACGGAGTAGGCATACTTCCTCATCATAAGTGACAAAAAAAGCATAGTCTATTAAAAAAACCAACTGATTAGTTTATATATGTAAATGCTGAAATACCCCTAGATCAAGCTAAATCTAATGGATTTTACATGACACTGCCACTATACAAATTTTTATTTCCATTTTATCTGTGCAGTCAGGAATTCCAGTATTACATCCACTGATGATCTTACATCAGGTTTAATAAGAGACAGTCTCCTTCACATGTAGATTTAAGGACACTGTAGTCCCACTTACTTTATATGAGATACAGAGCCTTATGAGATGACCTTATGAATGTCAGAATCCTACTTGCTGCATGATTATTTCACTTCAGAAAAACCCAAGCTGTAAGAGACTTTTTTCAGCATGTTTAAGAAAGTACCAACAGGAACACATGTAAAACAAGTTTAAGATACATCATACAGCCTAAAGTTTTGCTTCGAATGGTCAGAGACTCATTCTATCATTTACTCTTACATCACTGAGCAGATCATAAATACACCTCTGGTTTTCACCTCAGGTGATACACCACAGAAATACCTCTTAAATTGGATCATGATGTATGTATTTAAAATCACACCATCAGTTCTAAAACTGTCATAAATGGGTTTCTACTAAGAAATGTGTTGACAAGTACAACATCAAGAGCTGAGCTGCGGTGTATGGAGGACATTTCAAGCTCTAGAAATGTATCCGATTTGATACACCAAACAAAACCCAGAGCACTTCCGTTCCTGCTGCTAACTGATGTATAACATGAGTTTTTTTCTGTAGACATGATGAAAGAATTGTGTACCCAAGTGCTTCTCTATTTTTCTAAATACACCAGTTACTCTAGAAAAAAGGATTTGCCACTTCCTAAAAACCCTGCTTCTCTACAATACAGAATGCCATTTAAAGAATGGCATTTACTAAAGCACGGCACAGCAATGATTCCAGTCAGCTAACCGCAGGTCAGATTCTTTCCTACAGCAATACTCACTGTTGTAGCTAGATACAAACTGAAGCAGCTGGATGGAATACACCCACGAGCTGGCAATAGACAATGGTGTATCTACAGACCAGTGGAGATCTGGCAAAATGCTGCTGTGACCACTCCAACAACACAATGAATCCACCCTTCCATTCCTGACCATGTTATATACCTTTAAGGCATAACTTAGCACTTGCAAGAATATCAACCATTTGAAATAATAAAACCATGAGCATCACATTCTCACCTAAATGCTATCATAAAGTAAGAAAACAATGAACTTTATAAATAATCTACAATATATGCACAGAACATGCCAAGAAAGAGCAAACTCTTCCTGCACATTCACTTTGGAAGCTTTTTAAAAATTATCACCACTCAGCTGTGAAGAAGTGATTTAAATGCCAACCCAAAAAACCATCTATTATATAAAGCAGACTCACTTGAATTTCAAAGATTATATAAAGCAGACTTATTGGAAAGGCAGCATTTGATCCAGTTGCTGATGTGGCAATTTTTATTTTAAGCATACAATTAGCATTTTACAACTTGAAAATAAGATCACTCTACTATAACAAAGCAGTTAAAAGCCTTGCTTTGGCAAAAGCCCTGAATTGCTCCTGTTCCTTCATCTCATAAACATATATTTCTCAGAGTTTCAGAAATTTTTGTTTTCTTAGTGTTGTTCTCTAGCCAACAGTATGTTCAAAATCAGTTTTTAGAGGCTTTTTTTTCTGAAAACTGGAGTTGTTACTTCTCCACACTAAATGTAATGTAGTTCCACTGTACTGTACCTTCAGCACAGCCAACGCTCTATGCAGTATGCATTAGTCTCCACTGACTACCCTGGGCTATCAACAGACATGCATCTAGCAAGCAGCGATCACCTGGAGGCCCTTGCTTCATTTACCTAGTAGCAACATACGGATTCTGCAGCTGCATTAGGAAACCTTATAGCAAAATACAGTTTTTCTACACTAAATACACACAAAAAAAGGAGTAGACTATCAGGCTTTTCTGTCAAATTCCTAGCATGATTACTAAAGCGGCAATTAGTGGTTATCTTAAGACGTCTGTCAGATACACACGGTGAAGGGAAGAACAGGAAGGGAGGGATGTTGAGATGTATTACTGAAAGAAAATGAAAAGGTAGACCTTTTTCTAACTCGCTCTCAAAGAACCTACAGGCATGAAGTGTTCAACTATCTTGGATTTTTTTTCCCATTGTGCTGGTGTGAGGTTAATTGGAATATTTTATTGAGAGAAATTAAATCCTTAGCTGTGAGAAGAAAAAAACCAACATTATCACTCATTCTTCTGCTGAGAAGCAAGTTAGAAAAATAATGACCCAAATCAGATACACTACAGGACATATTTTATGCCACTTGGTCCATTGACTACCTTCTTTCTTATCAGCATTTCCAGAAATAACCTGAATGAGTTTTCAAAAAGGAAACAAAGAACTCCATTACAAAAAGAGCAAAGAACAGAAAACATCCGGTCACTGCTTAAGACACAGGAATACCTTTAGTGAAACATTAATAGCACACATTTTGTCCCCCTATCAATCATATAGTTACCACATGATCAATCAGATCTCTCTCAGAAATACCAAAAAAGACTGCATACTTTTCTGATAACAGGATGATCCTGAGATACATTATCACGAGCGCAAAACCAATAGAAACCTCTTCTAAAGAGTTACTGTTAACAGACAATGGCAAGCAGCTATTTTAAGCACAAGTTTATCAGCACTCTGGCTCACAGCTCTGCCCCCAGAACAGTTGTACCATCACCAACAGAAGTAAAACTGTGGGTGTCAAATGACTGCTTTAGCAGGCTTTGCTGACATCTAATGCCTGAGAGTTCCACAAATTTTTCAGTGTAATAAGAGATCTAAAAGGAGGAAAAAAAAGTATCTTGATTTCTCTACCATGTAACTATCACCAGCTGCAATTAGTTCTGAATGACCAAACTTTTCAGTCATTTACCTTTTTTAACACAGTAGCTCTTACTATCGGACCCACCCCTAGTTTTACTTTAGGCTGGTAACTTAAGTTCTGTTGTACTATGCCTTCTGCCTTATTTTTGAACACAGAAAAACACCCACACAGAATACCCCCACACACATCCTCTACACACCTGTACCAAGGCACCCCAATTTATCGATGCAGTATTTAAACTCAAGCAAAAATTTAAAACTACAGATGTTTTATATGACACAATACAATATCACACTGTAAATCAACTTGAAAATGTAAAATTTGGCCCTCCCCAAATCAGGATTGTTCCACAGCTGCATGAATTTCTCTGCACAAGACACAAGCGAACAGGAGGAAAGGTAATTTAACATGTGTTCAACACAATATTGTGCAGCAATTATTTTTGATCTGAGCTGGCCTGGTAAACCATAACAATATTTGCACAATACATCTGGGAGAATATTTTTGCTCCTTCTAAGAACAATCAACTCAAAGAAAGCTGAAATGATAAGAAGAGGATAGGGCTGGGTGATAGGTTGGACTGGATGATCTTGGAGGTTTCTTCCAACCTGGCTGTTTCTATGATTCTATGATCTGCATCATGTCGAGATCATTAACACTCGCTGGTTTTAGATTTGCTCCTGCATCAGTGATATGTGAGTTGACAATTTCAGTAAATACGCAGTGTTTTAACATAAAGGAAATGGGTGCCTTAGCAAAGATTATACATTTTCACAAAACATTAAAATAAAATGAATGATAAAATGATAAAAAATACGTACTTTGTCTTCTGCTCATGTCACAGTTACCATTTTTTAAATTGTAGTGTCCCCAGATCACTGATAGAATAGAACAGAATAGAGAGAGTCATTGGACACTGGAGTGGGCTGCCCAGGGAGGTGGTGGAGTCGCCGTCCCTGGAGCTGTTCAAGGCAAGGTTGGACGTGGCACTTGGTGCCATGGTCTACCCTTGAGCTCTGTGGTAAAGGGTTGGACTTGATGATCTGTGAGGTCTCTTCCAACCTTGGTGATACTGTGATACTGTGAATCAATCAGGTTGGAAGAGACCTCCAAGATCATCCAGTCCAACCTAGCACCCAGCCTTATCCAGTCAACTAGACCATGGCACTAAGTGCCTCATCCAGTCTTTTCCTGAACACCCCCAGGGACGGTGACTCCACCACCTCCCTGGGCAGCCCATTCCAATGCCAATCACTCTCTCTGTGAAGAACTTCCTCCTAACATCCAGCCTATACTTCCCTCGGCACAACTTGAGGCTGTGTCCCCTTGTCCTGTTGCTGGTTGCCTGGGAGAAGAGACCAACCCCCACCTGGCTACAACCTCCCTTCAGGTAGTTGTAGACAGCAATGAGGTCTGCCCTGAGCCTCCTCTTCTCCAGGCTAAACAACCCCAGCTCCCTCAGCCTCTCCTCATAGGGTTTGTGTTCCAGGCCCCTCACCAGCTTTGTTGCCCTTCTCTGGACACGTTCCAGCACCTCAACATCTCTCTTGAGTTGAGGAGCCCAGAACTGGACACAGTACTCAAGGTGTGGCCTGACCAGTGTTGAGTACAGGGGAAGAATAACCTCCCTCGTCCTACTGGCCACACTGTTCCTGATACAGGCCAGGATGCCATTGGCCCTCTTGGCCACCTGGGCACACTGCTGGCTCATCTTCAGCCTACTATCCACCAGTACCCCCAGGTCCCTTTCCTCCTGGCTGCTCTCCAGCCACTCTGTCCCCAGCCTGTAGCGTTGCTTGGGGTTGTTGTGGCCAAAGTGCAGAACCCTGCACTTGGCCTTGTTAAATTTCATCCCATTGGCCTCTGCCCACCCATCCAGCCTGTCCAGGTCCCTCTGCAGGGCTCTCCTACCTTCCAACAGATCAACACCTGCTCCTAGCTTGGTGTCATCTGCAAACTTACTGATGCTGGACTCAATCCCCTCATCCAGATCATCAATAAAGATATTGAACAGGACTGGGCCCAGCACTGATCCCTGGGGAACACCACTAGTGACTGGCTGCCAACTGGATGTGGCACCATTCACCACCACTCTCTGGGCTCGGCCTTCCAGCCAGTTCCTGACCCAGCACAGAGTGAATTTGTCCGAGCCATGAGCTGACAGTTTAGCCAGGAGCTTGTTGTGGCAGATGGTGTCAAAGGCTTTGATGAAGTCCAGGTAGACTACATCCACAGCCTTCCCCACATTCACCAGGCAGGTAACCTGATCATAAAAGGAGATCAGGTTGGTCAGGCAGGACCTGCCCTTCCTAAACCCATGCTGGCTGGGCCTGATCCCTTGGCCATCCTGTAGGTGCTTTGTGATGGCACTCAAGATGACCTTTTCCATGACCTTGCCTGGCACTGAGGTCAGGCTGACAGCTCTGTAGTTTTCTGGCTCCTCCTTTCGACCCTTCTTGTGGATGGGTATCACACTGGCCAGCTTCCAGTCTTCAGGGACCTCTCCAGTGAGCCAGGACTGTTGATCAATGATGGAGAGGGGCTTGGCCAGCTCATCTGCCAACTCTCTCAGAAGAGATAATGATAACAATTTTCTTCAATTTTCTTTCAATTTTGCAGTGGCTTTTCTGACAAATGTGAATATGTCCAGCTAAAGTCCATTTCTCTCCTAAACTAGGCTCTGGTAAATTTATCAAATCCTGAGATTTTGTTTGGGCTGGGGTTTTTTTTGTTTGGGTTTTGGTTTGGTTTGGGATTTTTTTGGTTTTGTTTGGCTTGTTGGTTGGCTTTGTTTGGGTTTTTTTGGTTTAGCTGTTTGTTTGATTTGTTGTTTTATATGAGTAATTTCCAAGTCAAACCAAAGCATAGTAGTGTCATTAAGGCAGCACATCATGTTGTTGTTTGCACAGGAACTCAATGCTGACAGAAGACAGTTTCACTAGAAGGGTTCAGCCATTGTTTGACACAGGAAGATTAAATGGCAAGCTGTTACTAATCATCCACAAGTTACTGAAAAAATAGCACCTTCTCTGGAAACACTTTGGAAGCATTTTAGAAAAAATAAATGTAAAATCTGCACACAGTACCAATTTAAAAGCACAGCTAATCAGCAGTACTAAATATTCTGTAGCAATTTTATCATAGAAGTGAAGTAGTAAGCTGTATCAATCCACACTGATTTCAATCCAGACCAACACACGTAGTGCACAAAAACACTGTTCATGGACACTGTATCAGGATATCCTTTTGATTAAGAATTTTGTGCTGCACGTTTGCCACAGACTGTGCTAAAAAACTTCTGGACTCTAGCCTGCATTTGACAGTACTTTGAGCTTCCTCATCATCCATTCCCTCTTTCTGCCTTCTGTGGCAGCCATGCAGTGCTAACAATCTCCACCTTTTTTACTTCAGTTAGCGCTAAGCATTTAATTTGCAAAAATGACCAACTCTACTCCTGTGCTTCCTGCCTTACTGCCTGGTAAAAATTCAGTACAGCTTGGAAGAACAAAATGAAAAAAAAGGTAACAGAATAAACCTTACCAACTTACCACATCCACTGGAGGGATAATAATATTAAATATTATTTGAACAAAACCACACAAAGACATTCAAGAGGATGCTGTTAATGTACATAAGTATTTTAAAAAGTAGCAAAGACTAACAACAGTTTTGGACTGTCTGAAATCTACCTAACAGCAACAAAAAAGCACACAAATCCTCCAACCATTCATATAATAGAATCTACACTTCTACATTAAGTGGTTTTTAAAGCTTTACTGTTTTACAATGCAATTCATGAACATTCAGAGCTGTCTTTATATTTAAACACAGAATCAAAGAATTTTAGGACTTGGAAGGGACCTCCAGAGATCATGAAGCCCAACCTCCCTGCCAAGACATGATCACCTGGGGTAGTTCACACAGGAATGCATCCAGGTGGGTTCTGAAAGTCTCCAGAGAAGGAGACTCCATAACCATTCTGGGCATCCTGGTCCAGTGGTCTGTCACCCTCACTATAAACTCACTGTAAAGAAGTTTCTCCTCATGTTGAGGTGAAACCTTCTCTGTTCCAGTTTGTACCCACTGCTCCTTGTCAGATTACTGCTGACCGCTGGAAAGAGATTGGCCCCAGGCACTTGACACCCACCCCTCAGGTATTTGAACACATTGATCAGATCTCTTAGTCCTCTCCAGATTAAACAGTCCCAAGGCTCTTAGTCTCTCTTTGTAGGGGAGATGCTCAAACTCCCCAGTCACCCTTGTGGCTCTCTGCTGAACTCTCTCCAGCAGGTCCCCGTCTCTCTTGAACTGGGGAGCCCAAAACCTGACACAGTATTGCAGGTGTATTCTCACCAGGGCAGAGTAGAGGGGAGACAAGAACCTCTCTAGACCTTCTGGACACACTTTTCCTGATGCAGCCCAGGATGCCACTGGCTCTCTTGGCCACAACAGCACATGCTGGCCCATGCAGAACTTGCTGTCCACCAGCACTCCAAGGTCTTTCTTGACGGAAGTGCTTTCCAGCAGGGCAGCCCCAACCTATATGGGTGCCTGTTGTTATTCTTCCCCAAATGGAGGAAGCAGAAAAGCCGATATGCGACCAGACCCATGCCACCTATGAGTCAGCAACAGACACACCAAAAGAAGGAATAAACAGCCTCACATTCAAAAAGTAACTATTTCTGCGTAAACCAGTCTTTCTTCCTCACACATTAATCACTGCTTTTCCTCACTTATCACAGCTTTTTGTATTATTATTACAGAACTATGGCAATTCACATGACCCAGGGGAGTTTTAGTTGCTTGTTACACTTTCTGTACACAAATTACCCTGCTGACCAAGGCTTATTATCAATTCGTTTTGCAGACAGTTAGCTAAGCTTATGCATAAATACTAAACTTGCAGTAATTTTATCAGACAGTTCCTGCTCCAGAAACCTCTCCTTGTAACAACTGAAAGGTCTCATCACCTCCTCACCATTTCCAACCTTAAATTAATGCTTATGTGAATAAATGTACATAAATCTCACTTTCCATGCTAAATAGAATTTTCTTTGTACTGTTGAGTCCGAATGGAACAGCCACACTTGATACACAACAAATGATTAAAATTCAAAAAAATATCTAATGATGCTGCTGTAATTTTAAGAAACTGATCATCTGCCTTTTTTATACCAAAAAATTTTCCATCAACTGCATAGTGGTCACACAAGACAGCTGTGCAAACAGGTATGAAGTTAAGTATTAAACCACATAAAACTGCCATCCTGTTATGTGCTTAGCACATAAAACAACGTAAGAGTCAAAATGAAATATGAGAAGACCAAATGGATTGCTAATAGTAGCATACAGGTTAAATAAGCATAGTAGTGCCAACCCTGTAAATGAAGAACCTGCCAAGGAGCCAGATGTAGGTAGTAGAGTCTCTTCTACACCCTGTCATTAGAGCACTTTTATGTTCCATAGGCAAAGGAGAAGGGAAGCATAATACTATATATTTTATCCAGGTAGATTCACTTTTTTGATACATTTAACTTCTCTTTTGAAGCAATAAATAAATGCAAAGAACACTCAAATTCAAAGCTCAAAAACGTACTTAGATTAGTACTTCTAGTCTTGTTGTTACACAACCACTCATTTCCATAACGTAATTAGCTTAAGATTTTTGGCTTCTGAAGACGTGACAGACCACCGTTCAACAACTCAACAGTCTCTGTTGGAATACATGCTTGTAACACGGCTAAATTCCAACTGAAGAGATGGTACTCTGGTTTCAAAGGCCATCTAGTGTCGAGAAGAAGCTTTTCATTAAGAAACTAACAGCATAGCTAACGATTTTAAGTAAGGAAACAAACCAGGAAACTCCCATCAAATATTTCTTTGCATTATGCAAAATGAAAGCTATTCTTTGCTGTCTTCAGAAAGCTATTCAACAAGAGGCTGTGTCTGGAATATGGTGTCCATTTCTGGGGTAGGCTCCTCAGCTTAAGGAGGACATAGAACTGCTTGAAAGAGTCCAGCACAGAGCCACAAAGACAATCAAAGGAGTGGAACATTTTTCTTGTGAGGAAAGGATGAAGGAGACTTTAGCTTGGAGAAGAGGAGACTGAGCAGTGACCTCATTCATGCTTATAAATACATGAAGGGTGAATGCCAGGAGGATGGAGCCAAGCTCTTCTCAGTGGTGTCCAATGATAGAACAAAGAGCAATGGATGCAAGCAGGAGCCCAGAAAGTTCCATGTGAACATAGGGGAAAACTTTTTCACTGTGAGTGGAACATTCATCCACCTGGATGCCTTCCTGTGTGACTTATTCTAGGTGATCTTGCTCTGGCTGGGATAGAGGACTAGATGACCTTTCCAAGGTCCCTTCCAACCCCTAACATTCTGTGATACTGTGTGATTAGTTTTTACAGATTTGCACCAGTCTCCAGTTCATTAAATATGTAATGGTCAAATAAATGCTAAGGATAAATTAAAGAACCTAGTTAAACTAGGGAAGACAAACGTATGCTGCTGAGTTCACAAACAACCCTCCTAAGAACTCCATCTAAGACTTGAACTTTGTATTTAAGCTTGAAGTATGACATACAAAGTTCCAATGAATAGTGTCACAGTCAAAGAGCAGCAATACTGCTGGTACTGAAACACGCTCCAAGTCCTAGCTTCCCTGACTGCACTGTAAAGCAGCTGATAATATTATTCCCACATGTTTTGCTGCAGTATTCAGGAAATTGTTCGGATCAGATATTCACCAGGGTTGAAAAGCTATGACAAAAAATGTCCTTTGAAAATATTCCTTTTCAATGCAGAGGATTTTCTTCAGATGTTTTCCCTATAAATCTTTAGTTTATCCTGGAACAAAGACACAATACTGGCAGCAAAACACTACCTGAACATGATTGTGATCTTAATACATATAAACATTGCCCGTCGCTAAGTAAACCTTAATTGAGACACACTTAATGATGAGTACAGGAAATTTTAGTCTTGTGCTAGTTTGAGCCTAGCTAGAATGTTCTGGTGAGAAGGACTAGATAATAGGCTATGAAATGAAAACAATTATG
Source organism: Tricholaema leucomelas (assembly GCA_013400475.1). Classification (NCBI taxonomy): domain Eukaryota; kingdom Metazoa; phylum Chordata; class Aves; order Piciformes; family Lybiidae; genus Tricholaema lacrymosa; species Tricholaema leucomelas. Next base: position 2,211 of record WAAF01004290.1, on the reverse strand, counting down.
ATGTCTACTTCGCTCACAGTCTTGCTGAGATGTGTAGAAAGGAAAAGCAAAACATTAGATAAAGTCACTTTGCTTGGCACTTCGCTCTGGGCTTTGCTCTCAGCTCTTCGCCTGCTGGGGAGCTCTGCGGCTGCTGGCTGAACTCCATCTTGCTTTCTAACCTCACTCTAAATTGCTNACTGTAAATATCTGCTTGTACATTGTGCTAGCTGTAAATAGTAAGCTTCATTCATATTTCCAGAGCTGACTGAGTGATTTTTAAAGTGGGGGGGGGCGGGGGACACCCAAACCACCACAAGTCTGATACATTCTTGGCCTGTTCTGACGTGAAATGTCCTTTCGGTATTTAAGTAATTTTTAAAAAAAAGTATTTTTAGTGTTGTACTGCTCACATCAAAAAAGATTAGGTTTACTGCCTTTTCAGTAATCAGCTGAACAAAGTTACAAAAGCTACAAAAGAATCAATTCCTTCCTGATTGCCCCTTCCTGTCTTTTAACAAAGTTTTAAAATTATTCCATCCACACACAAAAAGTAGTGTGGAAACTAACAAAATACTTTATTTAGATCAGTGGATAAGAACCAAGAGATAATACAGAAAGCAAAAAAGTTATTTTCCCCTTAAGAGTTTCAGTAAAGGAAATATTATTTCCTTTAAAATCTAGAAGGAAAAATAAAGGCAGTATATATATTTTCCTTTTTTGGGGTCTTAATTCATGTAGATTAGGTTCTGTAGTTCTTGAGCTACTGAACTCAAAATTTGTAAAAATCCCACTCATCCGAATGGCTGGGCTGACAGAGCAGTCTCATGAAGTCTGAAGATAAATAACAGAAGGATAATTTTTTCATAAACTATTTACAACTATTTAATAGAAATTAAGTTTTGGAGGATTTTTTAAAGAAACTAGATCACAATTACACAAAATTTATGGTACTTGTAACAAGTGTTTTTTTTCTTTTCTCATTTTGTATCTCCTGCTAATTTTTCAGCTGTGAAAAGTGTAACAGTATAATGCCTTCATTTGAGTAACTATGTAAAAAAAAAACCATCTGTTTTTAAAAAGTCTTTTAAAATAGATGTGTCACCATCTCTGAGATGCAGACACGCATGAACTCTGCATGTAAACAAATAAATGCAGCTATTCCACTGAGAAAACACAAATCAAATCCAGACAAAAAAAAAATTCAAAATCTAATGCTACCATACATGAATGAGTGCAAGTATTTTTGGAACTTATTTCATTGACTTCTGGTCAGTTAGTTATAGCACAATATTCATGAAAATTCTGACTTTAAGAAAGAGAACAATACCTGTGACTAACAGTGATCTAATGTACACTTCTATTATGAACTAAGAGGTAGCAATGACACAGCAAGATACACAACAAGGAATCTACATCTGCAAAACTAGCCTGTTTTTCCCACTGTACTCTGTTTTTCTGAACAAAGTAAAGAAATACTGGCATCTGGTTTGGTGGGGAAAGGCAAGTATGTGTTTTTTATTAACATAACTTGATGATGACTTAAGATTATTCACACGACTTATATAAAATCAAATACTACTATAAATGTAGTTTTAACTACACATGGTGGCTCTCTGCACCAAGACTACAAACTCCTAAATAAATCCCTGAGTCTTCAATTTTGACATGGATGTAGCATTAATATAAGCAGCCTAACAGAGGCAACACAGAATATTATGCTTCATTATGGTTATTTTTGACATGGAATTTAAAAAAAAAAAGTAATAGCTGTGATTTTTCACATTTAAATTATAAAGCAAGAGAGGTTAGAATCTGTAACAATTTCCATTACAGTCTGAGGAAGACCTATGATCTAATGTCCATCTCAATCTCATTTTATTCCAAACTCTTGACTTCCAAACCAGAGCTCAGATTAGGAAAGCTAAAGCACAGCTGCTACTGAATCTGGCTAGGGACATTAAGGGGAACAAGAAGAACTTCTTCAGGTATATCAGTGAGAAAAGGAGGACCAGGGATAATGTGGGACCCTTCCAGATGGGAAATGGAGTGCTGGTGACAAGGGATGTGGATAAGGCTGAGTTGCTCAATGACTTCTTTGCCTCGGTCTTCAATGGCAAGGACTCCAACCGTGATGTCTGAGTCCCAGAGGATGAAAATAAGGACTGGCAGAAAGAAGATCTGCCCATTGTAATTGAAGGTCACGTTCGTGAGCACCTAAGGAATCTGAAT
>WAAF01004289.1:4936-16821 GCA_013400475.1 Tricholaema leucomelas | reverse complement strand
TGAGAGAGTCATTGGCTACTGGAATGGGCTGCCCAGGGAGGTGGTGGAGTCGCCGTCCCTGGAGCTGTTCAAGGCAGGATTGGACGTGGCACTTGGTGCCATGGTCTAGCCTTGAGCTCTGTGGTAACAGCTTGGACTTGATGATCTGTGAGGTCTTTTCCAACCTTGGTGATACTGTGTGTGTGTGTGATACTGTGTGAAGATTGTAACTCTCTGCTTGTCTATTGTGCCAGCTGTAAATATAAGCTTCATTCAATTTCCAGACCTTGGCTGAGTCTAGTCTGGGTGATTTCCAAAGTGGGCATGGGGGGGGCAGGGAACACCCAAACCATCAGACTTTGCTACAGCTTTTCACAGCCTTGGCAGTACCTTTGGATCGCTACAGCAACTCTTGGCTGAAATCCAGTGGTGCAGCAGCTGATGATAGAGCAGGAGGTGAATTTAGGATCTGAATATTATTTTTAATATGAAATTAGAAGCTGAATATAAGAGTCTGCAAAGCATGTAAGTGACCTTAGTGTGGCCTTTCAGTATCTGAAGTGGGCTACAAAAAAGCTTGATAGCCTTTCTAGGCTACCAAGGAGTGACAGGACTGGGGGGAATGGAGCAGAGCTGGAGATGGGTAGGTTCAGGCTGGAGGTGAGGAGGAAGTTGTTGAGCATGAGAGTGGTGAGAGGCTGGAATGGGTTGCCCAGGGAGGTGGTTGAGGCCCAACCCTGGAGGTGTTTAAGGCCAGGCTGGGTGAGGCTGTGGGCAGCCTGCTCTAGGGTAGGGTGTCCCTGGGCATGGCAGGGGGGTTGGAACTGGCTGCTCCTTGTGGTCCCTTCCAACGCTGACTGATTCTGTGATTCTATGAAATGGATAAGCAGAGGAGAGACCTTCTCCTTCTTCATGATGGCGGAGAAACATCAGCAGGCTCAAAGCCACATAGCTGAACCCTTAGACACCTGCAGAGACTATCAAAGATAATGAGAGCACAAACACTTTATTTGACACATACAGGCTCATTGAAATGCCTGGTCAAGATGCCCAAGTATGGCAGACAGAGATGGTAGAAATTTGCAATCCAAAGCAAGTTGTATATCAGAAACATTGAAGACACATTTGGAAGCATTTTGTTAGGCTATCCTAGGCTGAACTTCCAACGCTGTGCTACAGAAGCTCCCTGGCCTCAAACAACAAGGTGAAATTCCAAGCTTTGTCAGACCTTTGTCACACCTTGAGTACTGTGTCCAGTTCTGGGCCCCCCAGTTTAAGAGGGACATTGAGATGCTTGAATGTGTCCACAGAAGGGCAACGAGGCTGGGGAGAGGCCTCGAGCACAGCCCTACGAGGAGAGGCTGAGGGAGCTGGGATTGTTTAGCCTGGAGAAGAGGAGGCTCAGGGCAGACCTTATTGCTGTCTACAGGTACCTGAGGGGTGGTTGTAGCCAGGAGGAGGTTGCTCTCTTCTCTCAGGCAGCCAGCACCAGAACAAGAGGACACAGCCTCAAGCTGTGCCAGGAGAAATTTAGGCTTGAGGTGAGGAGAAAGTTCTTCAGTGAGAGAGTCATTGGCTACTGGAATGGGCTGCCCAGGGAGGTGGTGGAGTCGCCGTCCCTGGAGCTGTTCAAGGCAGGATTGGACGTGGCACTTGGTGCCATGGTCTAGCCTTGAGCTCTGTGGTGAAGGGTTGGACTTGATGATCTGTGAGGTCTCTTCCAACCTTGGTGATACTGTGAGACTGTGATACTTAGAGAAGTCATAACCCCTGAGTTAGACCTGCAGTTAACTCTACCTCCTGACCAGGTAGCAGTGATGTGCAGTCTGAGTTTCTGGACTGAAAAACTAAATGTGGTGTGAGCACCGAGCAGGACTGTCCTTCCACTCAGGCTATCCACCAGCTCCAGCAAGTTCAGACCAGAATAAAACTGCTCTTGTTAAATCAGGATGAAAAATGGGTGACTCTGGTATTTCTTTGGCTGTTGAAACCCCGCCATGGGATTTCTCCTGAAAGGAAGGAGCCGTTTAGTTGCCAGGATTGGGGTCACGTCTGGGAGCGCAGAGCGTGAGCGCCGGTCGTGGCGGTACAAGCTGACAGCTGTCATATTATCTTCTCTCACCAGAAAGTATTAAACCAGAGGGGGGGGAAAAGCCCTTTGCACAACGCATGCCACCATTACACCATCATCAACCCACCAGGCTTAAAACCACACAGAGCTAACACCCCTGGGAACCACTCTTTTCTTTCCTTCCAGGGATCCCATCCGCTGCCTGTCCTCTCGGAGGAAGAGGCGAGAGCAGCGCTGGGAGGGGTGGAGGGGAACAGGCGTTTGTCCAAATTACCTTATTTATTCATGGGCCTTTCCTCCATGGCAATGATAAGAAGAATAAATCCTGTGGGAGCAATGCCACTAATTCATGCAGGGATGTGCAAATGGGCAATTTGCAAACTAATTGCCCCCCACACAATGCCTTGTGCAGACAGGTTGTCCTCCGCGGTGGCTGCCTGGTAAGAGGCGGTTGAAATGCGGCGTTCTGTGGCAGACAATGGGCTTGCTCAAGTGTGCAACCATTCCAGAGGGAAGCTAGCCCGCCCACCCCGGGTGGCAAAGGCTTGTTCTGCCTGCCTCCAGCTGCCGTGGCCCTCCAGCAAAAGACAGGGGCCATGTGTGGGACAAAACAGTTTTGCCTTCTTGCCCCAGCCCGGCTCGGGAGGACGTAGAGAATATCAACAGCATATGGGCCCTGGGGAATTGCAGCCATTTACCAAACGTTGGATGCTCCCCGACCAAACAGCAACATTTCAGTACTTAGATCAAGCAGATATCTGCATTAAACTCCCTGGGGGAGGGGGGGGGGGCTGCTATGCTAAGTGCCTTGCCTTGTGGATATTCTGTGCAGCTCCCCAAGAAACAGATTGGCCCATTTTTCAGGCAACTGATTGTTAACTGGAGTAATGAATAGGAGGCTGGAGGGGCCGATCACCTCGCTTGCTAAATTCAACCCCTGCCCCGTTATTCATGAGGACAAGCTAGAGGTGAAGTGGTTTGGATGGGAGGCAGGCAGATGGGCTGCTGCCAGGTCGGCCCGAGAGCGTTCCTCTCTCCCCTTTACACTGGGAACACCAGGGAAGGTTTAGCACCTGATTCCCCCACCCCTGTGAGATGCTGTGCTCTTCAAACAGCTGGGCTGTCCACAAGAGAGAGGTGGGCAGAGGCCAACGGGATGAAATTTAACAAGGCCAAGTGCAGGGTTCTACACTTTGGCCACAACAACCCCAAGCAGCACTACAGGCTGGGGACAGAGTGGCTGAGAGCAGCCAGGAAGAAAGGGACCTGGGGGTACTGGTGGATAGTAGCTGAAGATGAGCCAGCAGTGTGCTCAGGTGGCCAAGAGAGCCAATGGCATCCTAGCCTGTACCAGGAGCAGTGTGGCCAGCAGGACAAGGGAGGTTATTCTGCCCCTGTACTCAGCACTGCTCAGGCCACACCTTGAGTGCTGTGTCCAGTTCTGGGCTCCTCAATTCAAGAGAGATGTTGAGGTGCTGGAAGGTGTCCAGAGAAGGGCAGCAAGGCTGGGGAGGGGCCTGGAGCACAGCCCTGTGAGGAGAGGCTGAGGGAGCTGGGGGTGTGCAGCCTGCAGAAGAGGAGGCTCAGGGCAGACCTCATTGCTGTCTACAACTACCTGAAGGGAGGCTGTAGCCAGGTGGGGTTGGGCTCTTCTGCCAGGCAACCAGCAACAGAACAAGGGGACACAGTCTCAAGTTGTGCCAGGGGAGGTCTAGGCTGGATGTTAGGAGGAAGTTGTTGGCAGAGAGAGTGATTGGCATTGGAATGGGCTGCCCAGGGAGGTGGTGCAGTCCCCATCCCTGGAGGTGTTGAAGCAAAGCCTGGATGAGGCACTTAGTGCCATGGTCTGGTTGACTGGCTAGGGCTGGGTGCTAGGTTGGACTGGATGATCTTGGAGGTCTCTTCCAACCTGGTTGATTCTGTTCTATTCTACGAAGGGCTTCCCCCCACTGGCTGCAGAAGGCCAGCCAGCATCTTTTCTGAGCAGGCCTCTGCCCATCTACTCCAGCTCTGCAGTCCCCAACACAAGCAACATCTGCTGCCTTTGGGAAAGTCTTTGGTTTTGCCATGGCTGGCTCTGATGGGCTTGAGGGGCAGGAGCAGGATGAGGCAGCCAGGTGAGTAGGACACAGGTTTGAGACTTCATCCTTCCCACCTTCAACTCTGCCCTGGACACATCTGGAATACTGTTTCTGGTTCTAGGCTCAGGGTCCTGCTGGAAAGGGTAAAGAAAAGGGCTACAAAGATGCTGAGGGGATTAGAACATCTCTGTTATGAGGATAGACTGAGAGAATTGGGTCTTTAGTCTGGAAAAGAGAAGACTGAGAGGGGATCTCATCAGTGCTTAGAAATACTGAAAGATGGGGGTCAGGATGGGACCAGGCTTGTTTCAGTGATGCCCATGGACAGGACAAGGGGTAACAGGCACAGAGGAAGTTCCATCTAAACGTGAGGAGGAACTTCTTCAATTCAAGGGTGACAGAGCACTGGAACAGGCTGCCCAGAGAGGTGGTGGAGTTTCTATCTCTGGAGACATTCAAAACCCTTGCAGACATGTTCCTGTGTGACCTTCTCTAGGTGAACCTGCCTTGACACGGGAGTTGGACTCAGTGATCTTCAGAGGTCACTTCCAACTTCTACCATTCTGTGATACTGTGATTCATCAACCCAGCTTCTTCTCCTCTCCCTTCCCACTCAGCAGCAGTGGTTCTGGTTCCCCACTATCCCAGCTTCCCAAGCCAGTTAGGGTAACATAGCTGGGTTGTGGGGAAGATGAACTTTGGGGTCTTGTCCATTCTGGTCCAGAAGACTGGACCATGCTGGAACATGCCCAGAGAAGGGCCATGAGGATGATCAGAGGGTTGGAGCTCCTCTCCTACAAGGACAGGCTGAGAGAGTTGGAGTTATTCAGTCTGAAGAAGAGATGGCTCCAAGGAAATCTTACTGTGGCATTCCAGTATCTGAAGGGGGCCTACAAGAAAGCTGGTGAGGGACTTTTTAGTGTGTTGGGTAGTGATAGGAGTAGAGGGAATGAATCCAAACTAGAGGAGGGGAGATCAAGGTTAGATCTTGAGAAGAAATTCTTCACCATAAGGGTGGTGAGACACTGGAACAGGTTGCCCAGAGAGGAGGTGGAAGCCCTGTCTCTGGATGTTTTTAAGGCCAGGCTGGATGTGGCTCAGGGCAACCCAATCTAGTGGATGGTGTCCTTGCCTATGGCAGGGGGGTTGGAACTAGATGATCCTTGACATCCCTTCCAACCTTGACTGATTCTGTGAAGCCTAACTACTATTGTGCAGCTGATGAGCTTCTCAGCATGCTAGCTGAACCCAAAAGACAGCTTTTTAAAACTAACAGTTACCCAAGCAGAATATTTTCACTTGTTAATACATCACCCTTCCAGACAAGCACAGTTCTACCTTCCACTAAAAACTAGCAACTACTCCAGCTGCTTATTCTCTTGGACATCAGAACAGGCTGCCCAGGGACTTACCATCCCTGGAGGTACTTAAAAACATTTGTGAAGGTAGTGGTAATATCTTAGCAGTAGTGTTGGGATGATGAGCTCTAGGTGAGCAGTTGGATTCGATCTCAAAGGTCTTTTCCAGGCTCACCAGTTCTATGTTACCAAATGCACAGTTTTGGTTTCACACTGAGCATGAAGGTGGCACAAAGCAGCACACAGGTGCCTAATGTCAAAAATCACCCCTAAAAATTTCACTTGCAGCACATTTTTTTTTGGCATCATGACATCAAAGTCACTGAGCTCATCAGAAAGACTGTTGGTCATAAATTATATTAGAAGATGGGAGTGAACATTGGAATGGGCTGCCCGGGGAGGTGGTGGAGTCACCGTCCCTGGGGGTGTTCAAGCAAAGCCTGGATGAGGCACTTAGTGCCATGGTCTGGTTGATTGGATAGGGCTGGGTGCCAGGTTGGACTGGATGATCTTGGAGGTCTCTTCCAACCTGGTTGATTCTATGATTCTACTTAGAAAAAAGAAATGTGGCAGAAGAGAAGACACAGCATTCAAAACCAAACAATGATCTCTGGTGTTTACATTTCTGGGTGCCCAAGGTGGGTGTTCCAAAAGAGGCAGTCCTCAAAGGTCAGAGCAGTTGGCTCTGTGAAATCAGCTTTCTAAAGTTGGTTAAAAAAACTAAAATTCTTAAAGGTTTGCTCCTCTGGGCTGACCATAGCTACTAGTCCAGGAACTTGCTGGGTCATGGTGAACTTGTTCACCTGGACTCCAAGGCCCTTTTCCACAGAGCTGCTTTCCAGCAGATCAACCCCCAATCTGTACTGCTGCATGGTGTTGGTCCTCTCCAGGTGCAGGACTCTACACTTACTGTTGTGAAACTTCATTAGAATAGAATCACAGAATAGAATCAACTGGGGTGGAAGAGACCTCCAAGCTCATCCAGTCCAACCTAGCTCCCAGCCCTGCCCAATCAACCAGACCATGGCACCCCTCTGTCCAACTCTCCAATCTGTCCAGGTCTCACTGACCAATGCCTATAAATATCTGAGGAGTGGCTGTCAGGTGGATGGAGCCAGTCTCTTTTTAATGGTGCACAGTAATAAGACAAGGAACAACGGATACAACTTGAACAGAGAAGGTTTCACCTCAACATGAGGAGAAACTTCTTTCCTGTGAGGGTGACAGAGCATTGGAGCAGGCTGCTCAGAGAGGCTGTGGAGTCTCCTTCTCTAGGGACTTTCAAATCCCACCTGGATGCATTCCTGTGTGAACTACCCTAGGGGATCCTGCTTTGGTATGAGGGTTGGACTCGATGATCTCTGGAGGTCCCTTCCAACCTCTAACATCCTGTGATTCTGTGAATGGCAGCTCAGCCTGACAGGCTGTCAGCCAACCTTCCCAGTTCCACATCACCAGCAAGCCTGCTGAGGGTACACTCTATCCCCTCAAACCACGACATGGCTTTATAACCAGCAGTGAACTTACCACCAGGGCACTAGAAAATGTATTCATTTTATGGGAACTAAACCACTGAAAATCACTTTGCTTCTTCAAGGAAACTTAGAAATAGTGGGGAGCAGTCCTGCAGCCCTGAAGAAGAAATGACTGAAGGCTAACAGCAGGTTGCCACTAACATTTTTTTGTCAGTAGGTCAGTGCAAGACATGAAGAAATGAACTGAGGATGCTTTGATCCTTTCAGAGGTGCTTGGTGATTGTGGTACACACAAAATGTTAGGTGTCTCCTGATAAATGAGAGGCTCAAAGCGTGAACACTTCACAGTGGAAAAGTGACCTACAGGACAATCCTAAGCATTCATCACCAATGTACAGGGTCAGGCAACACCACATGGAGGAAGTGTTGAGAGAGCTGGGGATGCTTAGCCTGGAGAAGAGGGGGCTGAGTATGATCTTAATGCATACAAATATCTAAGGGGTGGGTGTCAGGAAGATGGGGTCAGACTCTTCCCAGTGGTACCCAGTGACAGGACAAGAGATAATGAGCATAAACCTGAACGTAGGAAGTTCCATCTAAACATGAGGAGGAACTTCTTCATCTAAATGTGGCAGAGCACTGGAACAGGCTGCCTAGAGAGGTTGTGGAATCTTTTCAAACCAAAACGTTTCTATAGGAACTGAGATGCAGAGCAACAGCAGTTGGCAGGCTGGTACCTGAGCACCCTCAGGCTACTCTACCAGCTTCAGTGGCACCAGCACCATCACAAACATGATTCAATGACTGTAAGCTAGGCACTGTAAGAGAAGCCTGTGCTGCCTCAGACAGTACTGCCACATTGAAGTGGGCCTCNTCAGGTAGTTGTAGACAGCAATGAGGTCCCCTCTGAGCCTTCTCTTCTGCAGGCTGCACACCCCCAGCTCCCTCAGCCTCTCCTCATTTTTTGATTGTGATGAAATGCAAGCCAGTAACTCTTCAGTTCAGATTTCATTTTAAGATTGGATACCTTGAGTTAAAAATATGGGGCAGGGTCAGCAGCCAGCTTTATTCCTGTATTTCCTTTTCTACACATAATGAAGGATAGGACCTAGACAGGCTGCAAAAGTGGACTCAGGAGAGTTTAATAAGGCAAAGCGTGAGGTCCTGCATCTAGGCTGGGACAATGCCTGATATCAACATAGGCTGGGGAATGCTGAAATTGTGAGCAACCCTGCAGAAAAGAACTCAGGGGTACTGGTAGATGAGAAGATGGACATGAGCCAGCAATGTGTACTTGCAGCCCAGAAGGCAGATTGCATCCTGGGCTGCATCAGAAGAAGCATGACCAGGAGATTAAGAGAGGTGATTCTGCCACTGCTCTGCTCTGGTGAGACCTCACCTGGAGTACGGTGCCCAGCTCTGGGGCCTCCAACACAAGAAGGACATGGGCGAGCTGGAGTGGATCCAGTGGTGAGCCATGAGGATGATCAGAGGGCTGGAGCTCCTCTCCTGTGAGGACAGGCCCAGAGAACTGGGGCTGTTCAGCGTGGAGGAGAGAAGACTCTGAGGAGACCTTATAGCTGCATTTCAATATCTGAAGGAGGCTACAGGGACTGACTGTTAGTAAGGGTCTGTAGAGATAGGGCGAGGGGCAGTCACTGCAGCAGGCTAGATTTAGGCTGGACATAAGGAAGAAGCTCCTCACATTGAGGGGGGAGAAATAATGGAAAAGGTTGCCCAGAGAGGTGGAGGCCTTATCCTTGGAGACATTCAAGGTCAAACTTGATTGGGCCCTGAGCAACCTGATCTAGTTGGAGATGTCCCTGCTAACTGCAAGGGGTTTGGACGAGATGACCTTTGAAGGTGCCTTCTAACCCAATATATTCTGGGATGCTGCAGATTGAATACTCTCAGCATTAAGGAAGGACAAACCTTTCCAGCTTTCTGCTCTTCATAATGTCAAATTGCTTCTATGCTTTAGATACAAATTGAAAATCAAAAGCACCACAAGAAAACTCATTGTGAAACTAAGCAATGTGCAGACATCATCATGCAACAAGGCAAGTCACCACCTAAAGCCCACAGCTGGCCACTGGATAGCAAGAGCATTTGGCAGGGGTTGATGTTATCTAGGTCTTTGTTAATGACTCACAAGATTGGATGCACTGCACTCTTGGAACCAAGCTGGAGGACAGGGCTGCTCTTCTGAGGGATCTAGGCAGGCCAGAGAAGCAGGTTAACAAGATCATCATGAGGTTCAGCAAAGGTACATGCCAAGTCCTGCCCCAGGACAGACAGAAATCATCACAGAAGGGGACAAACTGAGAGCCAGCTCCATGGAAAAGCCCCCAAGGGTCAAGATGAGCAGGATCAGCAGCATGCCCTCACAGCAAGGAAGGCAAACCATGCCCTGGGTTATATTAGAAAAAGGGGAGCCAGCAGGAAATGGAGAGACCCCATCCCTTCATTCTGCACTTCTTTGTTCAGCCTGGAGAAGGAAAGGCTTAAGGGAGAGCTTATTGCTACCTGCAGCTTCCTAAAGAGAAGAAATGGAGCTGGGCTTTCCCCAGAGATCTTCAGTGACAGCACAAGAATGGGCAGGCTCAAGCTGTCCAACTTGTACAGCAAGTTCCTACTAGGTAGCAGGAAAGCCCAGAGAGTCTCCATCAGGTTTTGAGCATCTGATCAAATTTCAAATAAGGCCCTCCTTTGAGCAGAAGAAACCAAGATGTCATTTAGAACATATATTACTCAAGACTTGAAATACTATGCATAAAACCTAAAGCATTTTAAACAGCAGTTGCTTTTTTGACCCTTTATGTTATATATCACTGAATCACAGAATGGCAGGGGTTGGGAGGGATCTCTGGTATATTGCCAAATCCAACCCCCTTGCCAAGGCAGGTTGACCTGAAAAAGGTCACACAGGAGCATGTTGAGGTGGGGGTTGAATGTCTCCAGAGATGGAAACTCCATCACATCTCTGGGCAGCCTGTTTCAGTGCTCTGCAACTCTTAAAGAAGCTTTTCCTCCTGTTTAGATGGGACTTCTTATGTTCAGGTGTGTGCCTACTATTATCACACAGTAATAGCTCTGCAAAGCTCTGTGGAGGAGGTTGGGATCAATTTTCTGCAGAGGAATCAAAATGATAAGGTGAGAGGCCTGGAACACAAACCCTATGAGGAGAGGCTGAGGGAGCTGGGGGTGTGCAGCCTGCAGAAGAGAAGGCTCAGAGGGGACCTCATTGCTGTCTACAACTAACTGAAGGGAGGCTGTAGCCAGGTGGGCTTGGGCTCTTCTGTCAGGCAAGTAGCAACAGAACAAGGGGACACAGTCTCAAGCTGTGCCAGGGCAGGTCTAGGCTGGATGTTAGGAGGAAGTTGTTGGCAGAGAGAGTGACTGGCATTGGAATGGGCTGCCCAGGGAGGTGGTGGAGTTGCCATCCCTGGAGGTGTTCAGGAAAAGCCTGGCTGGGGCACTTAGTGCCATGGTCTGGTTGACTGGGCAGGGCTGGGTGCTAGGTTGGACTGGATGAGCTTGGAGGTCTCTTCCAACCTGGCTGATTCTGTGATTCTATGAAAAGACTTTCTTCTTGGAATACTTATGATTGACTCCAAGATTCTGACAAGATCACTCAAAATCTTTATCAACAAAAGCCTAGTCAAGGCACAGCCTGTCTATCCAACTAGAGAAACCTGTGCCAGTTGAAAACCAGTTTAGCTAATGAATAATACACAGGTTTGAACAGATGCTCTGCTCTCACACTCACTGGTAGACCATAGATTCTTTTGACTGCCTGGAAACCCATTCCTAACAGGAGGCACTGGGAATAAATCCTGAAATCATGAACATTAGGTGTTCAAGCAAAGCCTGGATGAGGCACTTAGTGCTATGGTCTAGTTGACTGGATAGGGCTGGGTGCCAGGTTGGACTGGATGAGCTTGGAGGTCTCTTCCAACCTGGTTGATTCTATTCTATTCTATTCTATTCTATTCTATTCTATTCTATTCTATTCTATTCTATTCTATTTAAAATGGTAGCAATTTGGTTTTCACTTTACTCATCCTCTCCACCCACTTCAATTTCTTTTCCTCCAAAACAAGCTTATTGAAGGAATTATTTGACACAGGGCTATGTGACAGCCCCACAGATGGATGCATTTCTAACAAGGAGAAGTTACAAACACACTGATAGCAGGCAGGAAAAAAATCTGGGGAACTCTCCTTAATTAGATTACCCTCTGCTCACCCTGCCTGTATGAATGAGGACACAGCAGTGCAAACCGCCTGGCAGCATTGTTTATACAACTGCCAGGGTTTGTAGTGCTGGACATCTGGTTTGGAGCTGTGATCCCAATCTGCCCCTAGAGGCCACTTAGCTTTGGGACCTCAGTCAGAATCACTGAATCACACAACATTAGAGGCTGGAAGGCACCTCCAGAGATCATTGAGTCCAATCCCCCTGCCAAAGCAGGATCCCCTGGAGTAGTCTGCACAGGAATGCATCCAGGTGGGTTTTGAAAGTCTCCAGAGAAAGAAACTCCACAGCCTCTCTGGGCAGCCTGCTCCAGTGCTGCATCACATGTGATCCCCATGCACAAGAGGGGATGGAGGAACCTGGGAACTACAGACCTGTCAGCCTGCCCTCAGTGCCAGGGAAACTGATGGAGCAGGTGATCCTGGGGGCAATAACTGCGCACCTGAGGGATGGCCAAGGGCTCAGGTCCAGCCAACATGGATTCAGGAAGGGCAGATCCTGCCTCTCCAAAGTGATCTCCTTCTATGATCAGGTGAGCTGCTTGGTGGATGTGGGGAGGCCTGTGGATGTGGTCTATCTGGACTTCAGCAAGGCCTTTGACACTGTCCCCCACAGCAAACTGCTGGCTAAGCTGTCAGCCCACGGCTTGGATGGCAACACTCTG
>WAAF01004288.1:72471-135100 GCA_013400475.1 Tricholaema leucomelas | reverse complement strand
CAGGTTCAGTTTTGACATGTCTGTCTGGCCATGGTCATTGCAGGATGTCAAAGCATTTTCAAAACATTTGCCAATGCATCCTCGTAGCCCACAGTGAAGCTAATCATCGTGGTTTGAATCATTCAATCAATGTGAAAAAACAGCAGTGATTTGACAAGGCCCTCACAGGTAGAAAGAAAACCAAGTACCTTATTTCCTTATTACTTTATAACCCACTCCCTGCTCAGTCTGAGTAAGAAGAGCTACATTGTGCAATTTACCCTATTCTGCTTGTTCCAAGAGCTTAGAGGGAGCCTTAGCTCATTGCTTCAAAGGAGATTTTTCACTCTGTATCTGCTGAAACCACACTGACATCACACCATAACTATGAAATCATGCCTGCAGGATCACTTGTAAAGAAAACAAGAAGGTCACCTGGGAGCCTCCTCCTCTCCAGACTGAACAGCCCCAACTCTTTCAGTCAGTCCTCATAGCAGAGCTGCTCCAGCCCTCTCATCATACTCGTGGCCCTTCTCTGGACACATTTGAACATCTCCACATCCCTCCTGCAATAGAGGCTCCAGAACTGGATGCAGTACTCCAGGTGGAGTCCCAGCAGAGCTGAGTAGAGTGGGAGAATCACCTCTCTCCACCTACTGGCCACACTTCTCCTGATGCAGCCCAGGCTCTGCTTGGCTCTCCAGGCTGCAAGTGCACATTGCTGGCTCATGTTGAGCTCCTTGTCCATCAGCAATCCAATTAATATCTTCTGTTTTGAAAACAATAAACTTTTTTTCTTGACCTGGCTTTTTCCTCTTAAAATGTAGTGGGCCAATTCACTTGGGAATCTCAGGTCAGAAATTCTACAAGGGAACAAATCTAGCTCAGAAACAATTAAAAAAACCTTTTTAATCATTATATAATCTCATTTTCTTCTGCTTTAGTTCTTTTTTTCCCCCTCTATTCTTGATTGTATCTATCTTTATTGGTATTCTAGTCACAGGCATCACCCCATCTGGTTTCTCTAATGCCAACTGAGTCATCTTTGTTTTCATGTATGAGAACTTCTCACTGTTCCTGCTTAGTCGTTTCACAGATTCACAGAAACACAGAATTTCTTAGATTGGAAACAACCTTCAAGATCATGGAGTCCAATCATTAGTTTCACACTGACAAGTCCTTGACTAAACCAAATCCCTCAGCACAACATCTCATCACTAGGAATTGCTAGGGTTGGAAAGGACTACCAGGATCAGCCAGTCCAACCTTCATCCCAGCATCCTTCATCACTAGACCATGGCCTCAAGCACCACAGCCACTCTCCTTTTAAACACCTCCAGGGATGGTGACTCCACCACCTCCCCGGGCAGCCTGTTCCAGTGCCTGACCACCTGCTCAGGAAAGAACTTGCTCCCAACAGCCAACCTAAACCCCCCCTCATGCAACTGGAGACCATTTCCTCCTGTCCTATCATTAGTAATTCTGAAGAAGAGACCAGCTCCAGCCTCACTACAACCTCCTTTTAGGGAGTTGTAGAGGGCAATCAGGTCCCCTCTCAGCCTCCTCTTCTCCAGACTAAACACCCCAGTTGCCTCAGCTGCTCCTTATGGGTGATGTTTGCCAGACCTCTCCCCAGCCTCATTGCCCTTCTCTGCACCTGTTCCAATGACCCTCCTACACCAATTTCTCAGATTTCTTGTACTGAAACACTCACAAAATATTTTGCCTGTTTTCTCTTGTGCCCCTTAAACTCACTTTTCTTTTTTGTCACATTCACTTTTTTCTTATTCCCAGACAAACCTTGTGACATAGTCAGACCACACCTCCTGCTCAACTTTGAGTGGTTCTTCAATAGTAATTAACATGCTTCATGCCTGACTACAGCTGCATTCAGTCCCTATGAAGCATGTAGTTCAGGCTTCTTTGATGAGAAATCATCAGTGGGCTCCTGCTCCATCTCAGTCTTCATCCTAGATGTCTCTCCAGCACCTACTCTTCTGTCAGCCACCGCAATGTTCTCAGTAGGGGTGGCAACAGGATTTTCATATCCCCATCTCTTCTCTGCCAACAACAGCTCCCAGAAACACATAAAACAACCCAAAGCCCTACAATTAGGTTCACAGAATGATTTTGGTTGGAAAAGACCTTTAAATTCCAACTGCATGTACCTTCATGCCCACTTCTCTTTGCCACCCTCTGTGACAAATACAACAGAACGAAACACAAAAGCACGGCTGACACATATTCCTGACTGATATCTGAACTTCTAATTTAGTTGTGTAAGAAAGAATGATGAATAATTTTCACTGCAATAAATCCATATTTTTTGGTAGCTGTTGCTATCTGTTTTGTGGCTGCCTCTGTAACACCAAATCTTTTTTTCCACCACTCAGTTTCCCACTATGCCACCGATTCATTTGCGTCCTGTGTGGTCTCTCCTCACCAGGCTTAGCTCTCATAGATTAGGACCATCAGTGCTTTAAATTCTTCATTTCCCTGTTTCCCAATGAAGTGAAGGAACTCAGTGGAGACTGAGGTGGCCTAAAAGGACAACTTCTACCACCAAGTCCTCCAAACAGTCTCCAGATCCTCCCCCAACTGTACTGTAAGAATGCTTCTGATTCAAGGATGCTCCATGCCTAGGAGTGTGCCCAGTTTTGGCCACTAATAATTATTTTTTAAGAAAGTATTCTCCTCTGTCATGAATATAAACTTTTATGTCTGCTAAATAGCTGCTTCTCTTTCTTGAGATTCCCTTAAGAGAGTTTCAGGCTCTGCCTTAGAATCATAGAATTATAGAATCAACCAGGTTGGGAGAGACCTCCAAGATCATCCAGTCCAGCCTAGCACCCACCTCTGCCCAATCAACTACACCATGGCACTAAGTGCCTCAGCCAGGCTTTTCTTCAACATCTCCAGGTATGGCGACTCCACCACCTCCCTGGGCAGCCCATTCCAATGCCAATCACTCTCTCTGGCAACAACTTCCTCCTAACATCCAGCCTATCTCTCCCTTGGCACAACTTGAGACTGTGTCCCCTTGTTCTATTGCTGGTTGCCTTGAAGTCATCTGCCTTTCTCCAGTCCTCTTCCTAGGTTTCATCCATCAGCTCTTGCACTCACAGTAAAAGGAATTGCACCTTCATGAAGCTGACAATTGGAATTTTTAATAGTACTAAAATAATTTAGTCCATACCACAGGTAATTTTATTAAGAGTCAATATTTTCTACCCTAAATGACAGATTTATTACAGCACATTATTTTTATTATTGAGTATAATCATATCCTCATGCTACTGAAATCCCTTGGGCATCCACAGCACTCTAGCAGTAATAAATATCCAATGCACACAGGACAAAAAAAAAATTCTACTAAGGTGAATTTAAGGTTGTGGGCACATATCAGTGGTTTGAGTGCATATTGCCTCTCAAGAGCATTAGAGTTAACAACAGCACAAAACTGTTCTCATTTACTACACACTTCTGTCCTACAACATAGAATCAACCAGGTTGAAAGAGACCTCCAAGATCATCCAGTCCAACCTATCACCCAGCCCTATCCAGTCATAAGACTTATGTCATAAGGGTTTACTTCAGCTATTCTCTTATCTCATTGATGGACATACTTACGGAAGAGGAGTGTAGAATTATTTCAGTTGGAAAAGACCTCTGAGATCATTGAGTCCAACCATCAACCTAACACCACCATAGCTACTAAACCATGTAGCCAAGTGCCACATTGACTTGGTTGTTTTAACAATTCCAACACCTTTCTGTAGCAGTTAGTACAAGATAGGCCTAGTTGATGATAAGGTTACTGTGCAAACTCTATTTAACTTTATGAGATAGTGGAATGGCTTAAATTTAAGAGCAGAAGAGTAACTTAAGCAAGAATATGTCAGGAGCCACTTGTTCAGATGAGCAGATTGAGAGCATCAAGAGTGCCAGCAGACAGTTATTGGGCACTGAGGGAATTTAAATAGGCCAGTCAAGCCTTGGGTAATCTCAATCTCTGTTTGACAGCACTTGTGAAGAGAAGCAAAGGGACTCCACTACTTGGCACTGGGACTGTGTATGGCACAGGAAGAGCAGGGAGGTCATTCTGCCCCTGTACTCTGCACTGGTTAGGCCACACCTTGAGTACTGTGTCCAGTTCTGGGCCCCTCAATTTAAGAAGGACATTGAGATGCTTGAATGTGTCCAGAGAAGGGCAATGGGTCTGGTGAGAGGCCTTGAGCACAAGCCCTACAAGGAGAGGCTGAGGGAGCTGGGATTGTTTAGCCTGGAGAAGAGGAGACTCAGGGGTGACCTTATTGCTGCCTACAACTACCTGAGGGGTGGTTGTAGCCAGGGGGAGGTTGCTCTCTTCTCTCAGGCGGCCAGCACCAGAACAAGAGGACACAGCCTCAGGCTACTCCAGGGTAAATTTAGGCTTGAGGTGAGGAGAAAGTTCTTCACTGAGAGAGTCATTGGACACTGGAATGGGCTGCCCAGGGAGGTGGTGGAGTCGCTGTCCCTGGAGCTGTTCAAGGCAGGATTGGACGTGGCACTTGGTGCCATGGTCTAGCCTTGAGCTCTGTGGTGATGGGTTGAACGTGATGATCTATGAGGTCTCTTCCAACCTTGGTGATAGTGTGATACAGCTGAAGCTGCTACACTAATTTTATTTCTGGACAGTGCCATCCCTCCAATGAACATAGGAGTTGTGCAATTGATCAGAATGCACATATCTGATTAAAGTGTTATGGTACCTATGTCCATTTAGTCTCTGCAGTAAGATTTGGACCGAAATGGCAACAGCCCTGTCTCCCTGCATGTACCTTTATGCAGCATCCTCATGGTCAGCCAATTGAAGCTAGGACAAGAAGCAGCACATGCTGTGTTTCCTCTAAGCTACACACATCCTCATCAGCCAGTTGACAGTCCACACTGGGGGAGCAACACTTCAGCTCTCACTTCATCTTCTCTCCCAGTGAGGGCACTCATTTAAGCCTTTCTCCCCAGTCCAGCCTCCAGTTTTCCTGGTACTCACAGGAATTTTAACTTTCTTTGAATTACCAATCCTGTTAAGAAATTTGAAATTAGTCAACTGATACTAGAGAAGATCAAAACTGACAGGTCACCACACAAGCAGACAAAATTATTGCCTCTCTCTGGCTTCTTAAGGAAGCCAGAATATAAAAAACAACTCTGGAAACTGAAAAATTGCTATTAAGGTGAACCAGTCAAACATAGCTCCTGTGCAGCTGGAACAGCATTCTTACAGGAAAAAAAAGCTCACTTTTCACAATTTCCCCTTCATTGAAGAGTTTTAAAGCTATGCACCAGAGGGTACAAAACTGTTTGTTATCTACTACAAATAATAACCATGCTGCTTTGTTACCACATTAACCTTTGGTCCTCTTCAGGTAAAAACTTAAATCTCACAATCAGGGAAGATGAGGTTTATCTGTGGAGGCAGGTGAGTGCAGCATGCAGGAGCACTAAAACAGCAGGGCATGAGGTGGAATTGTCAAACTTAACCTCACAGGCTGCTAAATACCTTCTAGAGCAGCTGCCTGACCTCGGCATCTGGCAAGGTCACAAGTCTATGCTGCACAGGGAAAGCCTTGCCTTCAGCACGCCGTTTGTGTAAATGAGGATTTGTGTGCTGCGTATGACTGTAAATAAAGTAATAAAGCTCTCTGCTTCAGCTTAGAATTTTCTGGTTCTTTACAGTCACACAATGGACTAAAACTACTCACAGCTAAGTTCAGCTCTGTTCTCCCTTATGCCAAGGGCTCTCCACAGTAGAAAAGGGACAAAGACCAGCAATGATTCTGCTAGGAACTCGCTTTTGTCTCTCCAGTTTCCTAATAATTTATACTGCTTTTAAAAATGCTTGTGTGTTCATAGAGCCATAGAATCAACCAGGTTGGAAGAGACCTCCAAGATCAGCTGGTCCAACCTATCACCCTGTCCAATCAACTATACCATGTTACCTCAGATCACACCACTTTTTGAGAAAGAAAACTCAACAAAAGAAACAGTTCTTTTCTAGCTGAGTTTGAGCCCCAGAAGCTGTGCAGCTCTTTGAGTGTACTAGTTTGAAGCTAGCTAGAATGTTTTGGTGAGAAGGATTCAATGACAGGCTGTGAAAGAGGAACAGTGGTGATGTCTACTTCACTCATAGGCTTGCTGAGATGCATAAGAACAAGAATCCAAACATAAATAGGGGTGTCACTCTTCATTTGAGCTCAGAGCTGCATTTCTCTCTAACCTCACCCTCCATCTCTCTGATTAATCCACTTGCTTCCTAACCCCCCTGGCCAACCCTCCATTCTTCCTTGGGCACAGGGCAACACCTGGGGTAAGGTAGAGGGGTGGGAGAAGGTGGAAGGGCAGTTGGGAGCCCCTCCTGGGGACTCAGGTTTCTGGGAAGGCTGTTGCATTTCTGTATAACCTTTTACCTTGTCTATTTCTGTCTATAACTGTATATACTGTAAATATCTGCTTGTATATTGTGCCAGCTGTAAATATAAGCTTCATTCAAATTTCCAGAGCTGGCTGAGTCTAGTCTGGGTGATTTCCAAAGTGTGGGGGGGGGGGGGGGGCGGCAAGTAACACCCAAACCATCACACAGGACTACTGTTCTTCCCCACTCTTTGGCTGGCCTACCTCTCCCATGATGTGATATCTGGTGGGAGGACACCTACAGCCTTGCTTCAGGCAGGACACTTTATGCTTTTCTGACATGCATTATAAAGTAGTATGGAAATAAACAAACAAACAAAACCAACCAAAAAAAAAAAACCACCATCCCATACCATCAAACACAAATTCAACATCTTTCTCTTTGCACATCAGCATAAGAACATCTGGAACTCTAATTCTTTGTGTTAAACACTCCTGGTCTTATGAGGAAAGGAGAATTAAAATTTTAACTTATTTGTTAGTAGACCTAGGCCAGACATTTTAAAATATTTAATATTTTACAATATCATCTGTGAGTTCAGTGGGATTTGGGTGGCTAAGAAATAAGGTCCTTTGAAGAGCTAAGTCATAAAGAGCTTTGAGATCCTTGACTGAAAGAAGCTCTAAGTAGTACAAAGAATCATTGGCTACACAGGCAGGAATAGTCATTATCATCTTATTTTGCAATAGCAAACCCCTGTATAACAGTTCAACACATTAGGCATTAAGGGAGAGATAAGATATTCCTAAAATAGGAAGCTTCCTTTAGTAAGACTGCAAATTGCTGAGCTGATGGAGAAACTCCTATCTTCTTAATGCCTTTTGTATTGGATCTTTGGCCCACTAGTGTATTATTCCTCAGAATAGAGCTAGGGAAAAAGAAAAAAGAGATTCTGCAGTAATGAGTGTTCAGCTGTGTAACATTGGTGACCAAAAGCACTGCACAATGCACCAGAACACAACCCATATGAAGGGGTTGTAGTTGACTTTGGGGCTGGCTAGAGCAGCAAGGCTGTGTATCAATCTCCTTGTAGCTTCTGCAAGCTTAGCACAGTTCCATGAAGCCAACAAAGAGCTAGGAGGAGGAGAAAGAAGTGTTACAAGACAGAAAGCAAGAGGAGGACATTTGAATTTCATAAGACAGGTTAACCCCGCAGGGCTGAGTGAAGCAAAAACAACTTACTCTGAATAAACATGATATGGAAATTGCAGAGATAGAATTGAGCATGAATTTTATCTAGGAAACTACAGCACAAGTTGGTGTGAGATGCCATCAGGAAGGAATTGTGAAAACTGAAGGCGAGAGAAGTGATCCTACCAGCAATACCTGAAGCTCAGACTCCCTGTTCCCAGGACCCAAACTTCTTGCTACAAGAGGTAATGGATAGAGATGCCCATCATCCAGAAGCAGCTCCTATTGCTGCTCTCTTGATAAACCATCAGGCTGAAAAGTCTTTAGGGAGCACATTATGTGTTCTGTTTTGCCATCTCCCATATCCTGTCCCAGCACTGTCAGTTTCTAGTTGACACATGCTGAAATGGTGGCAAGGAACAGGACAACAGTTAAACAGCAGTGACTGCTGTGGGCCAGTGCTTGGCTCTACATCCCAGGCTTCTCTCCCTGGTTAGCAGGGGTGCAGAAAGTTACCAATTCTAGGTACTTCATTCTCTCTCAAGAGCAGAAAAGATGGCAAGAGATAACACACACATGCACAGACACACCACAGAAGCAGGCATACTCTGTGATGAAGCTTCATGCCCTTGTCCCAAGCTGTCCTCCTTGGCATGACTGATCATCCCAGACAAAAAGGAGTCAATTTACACCCATTCTGAGTGTATAAAGGTGTTTGACATATGAGCTCCAAAGAGCCTAGCTGATGTGATTTAGGATGTTACCTCTCTCCAGCTGTCTGCCCTGTCCCTCTGCCAGAAGTTACTGCCCCAACAGCAGGTAAAGCTGAAGAAACATGTGCCTGCACCTTGAACGTTCTGGCTCAGGCTGGTGTATTAGCATAAACTACCAATGAAGGGTGGGTTTGTGCTAATACATCAGATGAAAGCTGCAGCCACTGGAGCACAGGCATATGTCTCATTCTGCCAACTTCCTAGTCATTTCCAGCCAAGAAGCAGAAAGGACAGCAGAGGGTATTAAAGTCATGTGTGCTGGATATAGCTAGCCATATATATGCAGTACTCTGATGAACACACTCTTTTCAAGTCCATTTTCTTAAAGCCTGGTAATCTGCAGACCCACTGATGCACAGCCTGGACAATGACTATCAAGTATTGTAAGACAAGCAATCAATGCTAAGGAGTGCACTTAAAATAGCATGGCTACAAGCCTGCTTGGGGCAGGGAGGGAAGGCTGACATCAGTTACCTCCCTCACAGACCTTTTCAACTGCCTGGGAGAATGCCAGCTCATACCCTGGCTCAGCATCCTCAAGAAAAGTTGAGAAGTCATCCACCAAACAAAACCTTTTCAGAATTCTTAAAGATTTACTGGGGGGGGAGGGGCTGGAATAAATATATGCAGGGGTGGGGGGAAAAAAAGGCATAAAAACCTGGTCAGCTTGTTCTAATATCCATTTCTGCTATCAGTGTCAGTGGTACATGTTTATGCTAATCGTTCCTTTATCTCATATAATATAGGACTTGCTTTTTACATGAAAATTGTTTGTGCTTTGGAAAATCCTCTAATGCACTGATTTGCTTTGCTTTCTCTTGTCTACTCTTCACTCTTCTTGTTTGTTTTGTGCTTCTATCTCTTGCTTGTGATCTCTCTGTATGCTGAAAATCCAGTACAAATATTTGGGGGGAGGGGGGGGGAGAAAAGCAGCTCATTTTTGCTTTTGAGCAGAAAATTTTCTTCTGCCTCTCAGAGCATCTATTTTGGCTTATGTTTAATTTTCTTTTTTTCTGTTGTTTTAATAATTCATGAGTGTATATATAGAGAGAGATCAGATCTTTCCTTCTTCAGCTTCTACAGTGGTGGGTGCTTTATAAAAGTCAATGTAGAATCGGCAGTAATCCATTTCTGACACACTCATCTTTGATAAGATGATATACCAATTATGCCTTTTTTTGTATAGTGGGCACAAAACTTCTTTTTAATTTAAGGACTCTTAGGATTGTCTGTTCTAGTACTTCAAGAGGTCTTAGGTTGAGGATTGGACTCAAGAGTCTTAGAGGTCCTTTCCAACCAAAACAATTTGATGACTATGCCTGAGGCAGTCCTGAGCTGGAGACCACAAAAGACATGAATAAGGTGAATAGCATATTCCTTCTAAAATATTCTAGCTCAGGCTTGAAGACTAACGTATAGAGAAGAGAGATGGCATCCTAGAGCATTTCTTTTCCAGAGTAGATTTATCAACTCAGACGGAGCCAGCATAGGGAATTCACTTGCCTCCTACATTTCCTTGCCAACGTGGTTAGAGCCCAATGCTTTTGAACTGCCATATTCACACCAGTTCAGACCTTGGGAATCTCAGATTAGACCACTATAGAAACTAAGTTTTGAATGCTCAGCTACATACCAGAATCATAGAATCAACCAGGTTGGAAGAGACCTCCAAGATCATCCAGTCCAACCTAGCACCCAGCCCTATCCAGCCAACTAGACCATGGCACTAAGTGCCTCAGCCAGGCTTTGCTTCAACACCTCCAGGCACAGCGACTCCACCACCTCCCTGGGCAGCCCATTCCAATGCCAATCACTCTCTCTGTAAACAACTTCCTCCTAACATCCAACCTACACCTCCCCCTGCCACAACTTGAGACTGTGTCCCCTTGTTCTCTTGCTAGTTGCCTGGCAGAAGAGACCAACCCCCACCTGGCTACAGCCTCCCATTCGGTAGTTGTAGACAGCAATGAGGTCAGCCCTGAGCCTCCTCTTCTCCAAGCTGTGCACCTCCAGCTCCCTCAGCCTCTCCTCACAGGGCTGTGTTCCAGGCCCCTCACCAGCTTTGTTGCCCTTCAGTATCTCAACATCTCTCTTGAATTGAGGAGCTCAGAACTGGACACAGGACTCAAGTGTTGAGTACAGGGGCAGAATACCTTCCCTACCGGGGGAGGAATCTATCCATTGTTCTACAAAGCATTTTTTGGTTTTTTGGATGACAGAAGCCCCATGGCTTTGCCAGTTTGGATTGGAAGCAGAGGACTTTGAAGCCACCCTGGGGGTTTTCAGGCAGAACAACTCTGAAGCTAGAGCTATATATTTAATCACTGTTTATCGACATGGTGATGTTGGGTGTATTGATGTATTTTATTGCTAAGTGGTGCATTCTCCCCATGTTCTTTCCCCCTTGAGCAGATTAACTGCAAATTCCAAAGTGCTGTCCAGCAGACAGACATGTCATACTGTTTTCAGTTAGCTTGCCTCCCACATAAAAGAGCAGCTGTGAATGTCAGCTGAAGCTGATTTCTCCTGCACAATGGCCTATCATTTCTGCAAAAATAAATAAATAAGTGGCAATCATTCATTTTTTTTTTCATGGATATAAACACTCTGGGTCAAACTCAAAGTGACTGAAATGATATTGCATTTTAGCTCTGGTTGATAAGTAGTTGTAATTTACAGGCCAATAGAACGGGGTAGATAGAAAAGCAACTACCAAGTAGAATTAAGATAAAGAACCTCCCACTCTCACTTTGTCTTATGCCTTTCACTGAGCTGCCTTCGCTTCTGCATCATTTATTTCCTGACTGTACTCTCTCGCAAGTTACACTAAGTTGCTGCCAGGTAACATACAGCACCATTTATATCACCTTTGAGCAATGCCCAATTACAGAGCAAGATGCTAGAGACACTGATTCAGTCCAAAACACACAATCACAGCGAATTCTGCAGGGAGAACAAGCACAAGATTAAGTTTTTATAACAACTGTGGAAATTAAAGAGTAATTAAAAGCACAAAGTGTCACCAATGTATAGTTGTCCCTTAACGAGAAGTCTCTGATTACCACAAGACAGGCTCTGAACATCTAACAGTATTCCTTACCCTTGTTCTCTGCACACAAGTTTTAGGCTTGCCCAAGAGTGCGTAATATGTGCTGCAGCTGCTTCAGAAGGACTGTAGAATATCGAAGCACATTAGCATAGAATCAGTCAGGGTTAGAAGGGACCACAAGGATCATCTAGTTCCAAACCCCCTGCAATGGGCTGGGACAGCCTATCTTAGAGCAGGCTGCCCAGAGCTTCATCCAGCCTGGCCTTAAACACCTCCAGGCATGAGGCCTCAACCACCTCCCTGGGCAACCCATTCCAGGCTCTCACCACTCTCATGCTGAACAACTTCCTCCTCACAGTCAGTCAGAATCTCCCCATCTCCAGCTTTGCTCCATTCCCCCTAGTCCTGTCACTCCCTGAGAACCTAAAAAGTCCCTCCCCAGCTTTTTTATAGGCCCTCTTCACATACTGGAAGGCCACAAGAGAGTCACCTGGGAGCCTTCTCTTCTCCAGCCTGAACAGCCCCATCTCTTTCAGTCTGTCCTCATAGCAGAGCTGCTCCAGCCCTCTGAGCATCCTTGTGGCCCTTTTCTGACATCTCCACATCCCTCTTGCAATGGGGGGTCCAGAATTGGATGCAGTACTCCAGGTGGGGTCTCAGCAGAGTGGAGTAGAGAGGGAGAATCACCTCTCTTGACCTGCTGACCACACTTCTCCTGATGCAGCCCAGGATCTGGTTGGCCCTCTGGGCTGCAAGTGCACACTGCTGGCTCATGTTGACTTCTCATCCAGCAGCAACCCCAAGTCCCTCTCCTCTGGGCTGCTCTCCAGCCACTCACTGCCCAGCCTGGATTTGTGCTTAGCATTAGCAAGGTCCAGATGCAGGACCTTGCACATGGTCTTGTTGAACCTCATGGGCTTGGCTTGTGCCCAACTCTCCAGCCTGTCCAGGTGCCTCTGGATGCCATCCCTGCCTTCCAGAGTGTCTGCTGCACCACACAGCTTGGTGTCATGAGCAGACTTGTTGAGGGTGCACTCAGTGCCTCTGTCCATGGCACTGACTAAGATGTTGAACAGGTGTTTAAGGCCAGGCTGGATGAGACTCTGACTAGCCTGATATAAGGTAGGGTGTTCCTGCCCATGGCAGGGGGATTGGAACTAGACAATCCTTGTGGTCTCTTCCAACCCTGACTAATTCTATGCTTCTATTCTATGATTCTAATTATTATTGGTATTTTCCTTGTGGTTGAGCCCAAACAAGAGTTGGGCTCAGAGAGCCATTAGGTGAGATATTGTATAAACTGTGCAGCGAGAGAGGCAGGAGACTGCTGATGTGTTTTACTCCTAGGAAGTGCTGATGAATTGCAATCATGGAGACTAATTAAAGCATCTGGATGGATAGATAAAATGGACATAAAATTGATTTAATTGACATAGAGCAGGGGAGGGTTTGACAGTTAATATTTTTAATCAGATGTGGATTTACAAGAGGAAAGGGGAAGGAGGAGGCTGATGGGGTCTTAGCCCTTGCTGATAGCAATACTTTGTGTATGGGAATGCCTGGGGTCACATGGAGCTTTTTCTCTCTACTCTCATCATGCATGTGTTTGGCCTTAAACAATGCTTTTACTGTACACATTTTCCCCTTCTCTCCATTTGCTGATCCCTTATACTTTTGAGGGGATGTGCAGATACCTTTAGGAAGCTCCCATGTGTAGAGCCTTGCAATGCTCATGAGAGACTAAAACAGAGCACAGTTCTAGAGGACTGCAGACCACAGCTTGAAAACCACTCATCTGAAATATGGGAAGTGTTATACATACACTGGGTATAGCCTCTGTGCTATTCTGCCATTTGTATGTTACGAGTAAGTCCTCAGGGTGTGGTGTTCCTAGACTGAAGTCTGTTAAGGAGAAGGTCTCCAGTCTTCCAGTGAAAAGGTAGTTAATAATACTAAGCAGCAGTGTGAATGGGAAGCTCCATATTTTTAATGGGCTTTCCACAAGTGACACTTAATCCTTAATCTTCTCAGTAGCAGGGAAGGGAGAAAACATAGCAATAGGTACAATGCAAGAAGGTTTAACAAGATGCTTCCAGAAATCATAAACCCGTATCTTGTATATGCTAACATAGGCTGGATGTTAGGAGGAAGTTCTTCACAGAGAGATTTGCCATTGGAATGGACTGCTCAGGGAGGTGGTGGAGTCACCATCCCTGGAGGTGTTGAAGAAGAGGCTGGCTGAGGCACTTAGTGCCATGGTCTAGTTGGTTGGGCAGGGCTGGGTGATAGGTTTGACTGGATGAGCTCGGAAGTCTTTTCCAACCTGCTTGATTCTATATTTCTGCCATTGCCAACATGGCTTTTTGGAGATCATTGAATCATTTCAGTTGGAAAAGACCTTTAAGTCTAACCAACTCTACCAAATCTGGTGCTAAAACTTGTCACTCAGCTCCACATTTCTGCATCTTTGAAACACCTCCAGGGATGGGGATTCAACCACCTCCCATGGGAGCCTGTTCCAGGGATTAAGAACCCTTTCAGGGAAGAAGTTTCTTCTAATAGCCAACCTAAACTTCCCCTGGTAAAACTTCAGGCAGTTTCCTCTTGTCCTCTGACTTGTTAGTAGAGAAAAAGGCTGACATCCACCTCACTACAACCTTCTTTCCGGAGGTCCTTTCAGGTTTCCGTAAACCTCTTTTTCTCCAAACTAAACAACGGTAGTTCCTTCAGCTGTTCCTCACAAAACCTGTTCTCCAGACCCTTCACCAGCTTCCTTGCCCTTCTGTGGACTCACTGCAGCACCATAATATCTTCCCTGTAGTGAGGGTCTCATACTGAAACCAGTACTCAAGACGTGGCCTCTCCAGTGCTGAGTACAGAGGGGCAGTCACTTCTGATCCTGCTGACCACACTATTGCTGATACAGATCAGGATGCTGTTGGATTTCTTGGCCATCTGGGCACATTACTTGTCATGTTCAGCCAGATGTGGGTCAACACCCTCATGTCTTTTTCTGCTGGGCAGGTTTCCATCCACTCTGCCTAAAACCTGGAATGTTGATGGGGTTGTTGTGTCCCAAGTGACTGGCCTTGTTGAATCTCATACAACTGACCTGGGCCTATTGATCCAGCCTGTCCAGGCTCCTACCTTTCAGCAGATCACAAGTCCCTTCCAGCTTAGTGTCTTCTGCAAACTTACTGAAGATATAGTTAACTCCCTTGTCCAGATCATTGAATAGATATGCACATATACATAGAATCAACCAGGTTGGAAGAGACCTCCAAGCTCATCCAGTCCAACCTAGCACCCAGCCCTGTCCAATCAACTAGACCATGGCACTAAGTGCCTCAGCCAGGCTTTGCTTCAACACCTCCAGGGATGGCCACTCCACCACCTGCATGGGCAGCCCATTCCTATATACACACACATATGTACATGTGCATATATAAATATATATTGACTTTCAAAACAGTACTAGTTTTCAGTGGATAATGCTCAGTATCAACTCTAAAGAATATGAATGTCCAATAAGAACTACTGTATGGCAGTTAGACACTTGAATTCTAGTTCTGACACTGACATGGCTCTGAAGTGCTTGCCTTCACAAGGTTTTACAGTACTGCCATGCTATGGTGACCAACAGAAGGATAACAATCAGAGATGATGCCCCAAAACACTCTTAAGTTAAGTCTGTGAGGGGGGAAGAGTTCCAGACAATGGCCACTGCAAGGTAGTATGCATTCTAGAAAATCCTTGCTACTCAAATCTGTTATACTCTGATCTTTTGGAGATCTTTGGATCTGTGCAAAAGAGCAGTATAAAACATGAGTACTAATCAAGTTTTTCTCTGAAACTGGAAATCAATGCATCTTGCTGGTGCTCGTGGATGAGAAGCTCAACATGAGCCAGCAGTGTGCACTTGCAGCCTGGAGAGCAAACCAGATCCCTGGCTGCATCAGAAGTGTGCCCAGCAGGTTGAGGGTGGTGATTCTCCCCCTCTGCTGTGCTCTGCTGAGACCCCACCTGGAGTACTGCATCCATTTCTGGACCCCCCATTACAAGAGGGATGTGGATGTGCTGGAGCATGTCCAGAGAAGAGCCACGAGGCTCTTCCCTTGGGCAGAAGGGAAGACATGGGGTGAGGTGGAGGGGTGGTTGATAGCCCCCTCCTGGAGACTCATGTTTCTGGGAGAGCTTTTGTGCTTCTGTATTACCTTTTAAATTGTCTTTTTCTGTCTACAGCTGTATATACTGTAAATACCTGCCTGTATATTGTGCTAAGCTGTAAATATAAGCTTCATTCAATTTCCAGAGCTGCTGAGTCTAGTCTGGGTGATTTTCCAAAGTGTGTGGGGGCAGGTAACACCCAAACCATCATATTAGTATGAAGGGAACTGTCTTTCCATTTCTAGCTGAAAAAAAGTTAATATTGTGTCTTCATAATCCACAATACAATGATTAAGCAGTGTCATTTGTGTCTCCTCCTGATTCCCTAATGTAATGACTTAGTGCCACAGGGACACACACATTATCTCTCCTGTTTGTAAATGTTTAGTAGTTTATAAATACATCATGCCCTTCCTATGCAACCTCATGATCTCTCTGAACCCAAAGGAAAAAAAAAAAGTTTAAAATTAATAATGAATGATAAAAGTTTGGGGGAAAAAAAATATTCAGGCTTCATTAAATGATAAAATCCATCAGGAGCTGAGGGCAAGGACAGGGGCAGGGACTCAGTTAATTTGTGAGAGTAACGTAATTTTGAATTGGTGGGATGATAAAACAGTGGAAATTTGTAATACAGTTTTATTTTGAAGGTCATCCTAAGGAGAAAAG
Organism: Tricholaema leucomelas; assembly: GCA_013400475.1. NCBI lineage: Eukaryota > Metazoa > Chordata > Aves > Piciformes > Lybiidae > Tricholaema lacrymosa > Tricholaema leucomelas. The sequence goes on along the minus strand of WAAF01004288.1, from coordinate 118,878 downwards.
GCCAAGTAGCTATCTGACCTTTTTCACAGGAGAGAGAAAAAAAATACATTCTGCTAGCTTGGCAAAATCCAGAGACTTATGTGATCGTAGATTCATAGAATCATAGATTGGTTTGGGTTGGAAGGCACTTCAAAGGTCACCTAGTTCCAAACACCCTGCCCTGGACAAGGACCCTACACTGGACTAGATATCTTTGATGCCTTATCCAGTCTGGCCTTGAACACCTGCAGGGAGGGGGCATCCATGACCTCCCTGGACAACCAGTCCCAGTGTCTCACCATCCTCACTGTAAAGAATTTCTGTCCAATATCTCATCTAAATTTGCCCTCCCCAAGCTTAAATCCATCCCTTCTTNAGATGCCTTATCCAGTCTGGCCTTGAACACCTGCAGGGAGGGGGCATCCATGACCTCCCTGGACAACCAGTCCCAGTGTCTCACCATCCTCACTGTAAAGAATTTCTGTCCAATATCTCATCTAAATTTGCCTTCCCCAAGCTTAAATCCATCCCTTCTTGTTCTATCTCGACAAGCTCTTGTGAAAAGTCCCTGCCCAGCTTTCTTGTCGGCCCCCTTCAGGTACTGGAAGGCTGCTATAAGGTTTCCCCAAAGCCTTCTTTTCTCCAGGATGAAAAGCCCCAACTCTTGTAGCCTGTTCAGGCTGCACCAGGGGAAATTTAGGCTCGAGGTGAGGAGAAAGTTCTTCACTGAGAGAGTCATTGGACACTGGAATGGGCTGCCCAGGGAGGTGGTGGAGTCATCCCTGGAGCTGTTCAAGGCAGGATTGGACGTGGCACTTGGTGCCATGGTCTAGCCTTAAGCTCTGTGGTAAAGGGTTGGACTTGATGATCTGTGAGGTCTCTTCCAACCTTGGTGATACTGTGATACTGTTACCACAGGGGAGGTACTCCAGCCCTATGATCATCTTTGTGGCCCTCCTCTGGGCCCTCTCCACCAGTTTGGTGTTTTTCTTGCGTTGGTGGCACCAGAACTGGATGGAGTACTCCAGGTGCAGTCTCATGAGAGGATAGTAGAGGGGAAGAATCACTTCTGTCATCCTGCTGGTCACACATTTGATGCAGCACAGGATACAGTTGGATTCTAGGCTGCAAGTACACATTGCCAGCTCATGCTGAGCTGTGGTGATTAAGAAATCAAAGAGTTCAAATAGCTGAGCTGCCATCAGTCTCACTGCAAGAGAAAGCCTCCATGCAAGTCTTCCAGCTTTAAAGGAATTTAGACAGTAATCCAAGAAAACCCCTTGCCATGTCCCACCTTGTTTTGTGCTCCTCATAGTTGCCATAGCACAAAGTCAACCTAAGAATTAATTCCACAGCAATAAGATATTTTTGCCATAAAAATCTCTCCTGGTAAGCACCACCTCCACCTCATGGCTCCACAATGATGCATTAGAGCAATAAACCATTAATATCTTCTTTAGCATCATTGTGCTGTCAGAATCAGACACTGGGCCACTAAGTGTTGGTATGGGCTTCCTAAATTATATAGACATTTGAATTTCAGATAGATCTATCTGTGGTAAGAGGACTTTGCCTTCCTTTTCCAGAGAATCCCAGAATGTTAGACCTTAAAAGATCATTGAGTCTACCTCCCTGCCAAAAGCAAGATCACATAGGGTAACCTGCACAGGAATGCGTCCAGGTGAGATTGAAAGCCTCCAGAGAGGGACACTCCACAACCTCTCTGGGCACCTTCACTGTAAAAAAGCTTCTCCTCTTGTTGAGGTGAAAGTTTCCATGTTCCAGTTTGTAGCCATTGCTCCTTGTCTCATTGCTGCTGATCACCGAAAAGAGATTGGCCCCAGCCACTTGACACCCACTTCTCAGGTATTTATAGACATTGATCAAATCTCCTCTCAATCTTATCTTCTCCAGACTAAACAGCCCCAGGCTTCTCAGTCTCTCTTCATAGAAGAGATGCTCAAGTTCCCTAATAATCTTTATGGCTCTCTGCTGGACTGTGTTTAGCAAATCCGTCTCTCTTGAACTGGAGAGCCCTAAACTGGACACAATCATAGAATCAACCAGGTTGGAAGAAGCCTCCAAGATCATCCAGTACCACCTAGCACCCAGCTCTAGCCAGTCAACTAGACCATGGCATTGAGTGCCTCAGACAGGCTTTTCTTCAACACCTCCAGAGACAGCGACTCCACCACCTCCCTGGGCAGCCCATTCCAATGCCAATCACTCTCTCTGGCAACAATTTCCTCCTAACATCCAGCCTAGACCTCCCCTGGCACAACTTGAGACTGTGTCCCCTTCTGTTGCTGGTTGCCTGGCAGAAGAGACTGACCCCCACCTGGCTACAGCCTCCCTTCAGGTAGTTGTAGACAGCAATGAGGTCAGCCCTGAGCCTCCCCTTCTCCAGACTAAACACCCGCAGATCCCTCAGCCTCTCCTCACAGGGCTGTGCTCCAGGCCCCTCACCAGCTTCGATGCCCTTCTCTGGACATGTTCCAGTATCTCAACATCTCTCTTGAATTGAGGAGCCCAGAACTGGAGACAGGACTCAAGGTGTGGCCTGACCAGTGTTGAGTACACGGGCAGAATAACCTCCCTTGTCCTACTGGCCATACTGTTCCTGATAGAGGCCAGGATAATATTGGCTCTCAGTCCTCTTCTTTGTAACTGTGGTTGGTATTCCTTTTCTCAGGGGAGCAGGAGCTTTATATTCCTTAGCTGAAATCTTTAAAACCAGTCTCCTGTCAGAAAATGGTGATCTGGCAGAACCGAGCTGAGCAGTGTCTGCATTAATATATTGACTGAATGAGAAGAATCACCCAGTGCTATCAAAACAACTTTGAGTGTAAATATACATTGCACAAAGTATTTCAGGTATTTAAAAAACACTTATATGGCCATCACGTGAGAAATACCGAATATGTGCTTCACAAATTAAATCGGTAACCCAACCAGGACTTTCATCCCTCTTTGACAACATAAAACTTCTGAAATGTCAAAACTGCCTTCAGGACAAAATTTCCATTTCTATTGTCAGCTGTCATGACATCCCTCAAAAACAGTAGACCATAGTGCTCTGATCTCTCCAGGTAAGGAGCTTTTGATTGCTGCTTCCTACCCATTATTCCTGCTTTCACATGGAAAGGATTAACTCACTCAAGACTACTGCATGTCAAAGACTTATTCAGCCAGCACAGAAAATTCCTTTAACTGGGTCTGAGCCCACACATATTCTGCAGGTTGCAGCTGGGAAGTAGCTCATCCACTTCCATGAATTTAATCTGAGGCAAGGCACATGAATAATAAGTCCCTATCTAGATGAACACTCATCTGGGGCCTTGAGCCAACTGATCTAGTGGAAGGTGTCACTGCTCATGGCTGGAGGGTTGGAGCTAGATGACCTTTAAGGTCCTTTCCAACTCAAATCATTCTGCAATTCTATGATTTTTGTCAAGGAGGATAGTCCTGCCAACTTCTGTTGATGAGCAGCTGAGATCACCAATTTTCACCCAAGACTGAGTGCTGGTTTAATTCTTCACTTGCAGGTAAATTCTAGGTTGCCAATTGATATGTAATGACAGTTGGTATGTATTGGCAATTGGCATGTAAAGAAGTGCAAGCACATGCATATTGCCCTCAGTGTGGGGGTTGGTTTGAGGTGAATTTGAATATTTTAATGAGAGAAATCATAGAATCAACCAGGTTGGAAAAGACCTCCAAGATCATCCAGTCCAACCTAACACCCAGCCCTGGCCAATCAACTAGACCATGGCACTAAGTGCCTCATCCAGTCTGTTCTTGAACACCACCAGGAACAGTGACTCTACCACATACCTGGGCAGCCTGTTCCAAGGGCAAATCTAGTTGCAGACAGCAATGAGGTCACCCCTGAGCCTCCTCTTCTCCAGTCTAAACACCCCCAGATCCCTCAGCCTTTCCTCACAGGGCTGTGTTCCAGGCCCCTCACCAGCTTCATTGCCCTTCTCTGGACATGTTCCAGTATCTCAACATCTCTCTGGAAGTGAGGAGCCCCGAACTGGGCACAGGACTCAAGGTGTGGCCTGACCAGTGTTGAGTACAGGGGAAGAATAACCTCCCTTGTCCTGCTGGCCACACTGTTCCTGATAGAGGCCAGGATAAGATCATTGGTTGTGAAAAGAAAATAAAGTCTATATCATTCACTGGTTTGCAGAGAGGGATAAAAAGTTAAAATGTAAACAATTTGTCTCTCTTTGCTCTAGGATGCCTCTTCCTCTCACTTCTCCTTCACTCCACTCTGATCTCTTCCACTAATAGATAACAAAGTAAGCTTTGCTGATTGTTTGTCCATCTGGGAAAGAGGGGGGGAGAGAAAGAATGGCTTTGAGCCCCTTTGTATATAATTGTGAGTACTTGTAAATATGTATTTTATATATATGCTTGTCAATTTAGCTTTGCTTTAAATATAACTCCATCACAGGCTCACAGGATGTTACGAGTTGGAAGAGACTCAAGTAGATCATTGAGTCCAACACCCCTGCCAGAGCAGGACAATACTATCTAACACAGATCACAGAGGAACACATCCAGACAGGCCTTGAAAGTCTTCAGAGAAGGAGACCCCACAACCTCTCTTGGAAGCCTGTTCCAGTGCTCTGTGGCCCTTACAGGAAAGAAGTTCCCCCTTGTGTTGAGGCAGAACCTCTTTTGCTGCAACTTCCATCCATTGTTCTGTGTCTTATCACAGGGAGCAAGTGAGCAGAGCCTGTCCTCCCCTTCCTGGTCAGCCCTCAGGTGTTTATAAACATTGATTAAATCCCCTCTCAATCTTCTCTTCTCCAGACTAAACAGCCCCAGGTCCCTCAGCCTCTCCTCATAAGCCATGCCCTCCTGTCCCCTAATCATCCTCATAGCCCTCTGCTGGACCCTCTCCAGCAGATCCCTGTCCCTTCTTCAACTGGGGAGCCCAAAACTGAACACAGTATTCAAGATGAGATCTCACCAGGACAGAGTAGAGGGGAAGGAGAACCTCCCCTGATCTTCTGGACACACTCCTCCTAATACACAATAAATACAAGCAGTTCAAATAGAAAAGTTATCTTACTTCCAAGCTGTCTGAGCAGGTCTGGTAAATTTCAATAGTGTGTGTGTGAAGTTTCTAAGCCACCACAGTATGCATCAAGCTCTTTATACAAACCAAGGCTTTCCAATAATGAGAAAGCTGCATTTGAAAGCTCACAAAATAGTAATTGCAACCAAATATGGCTAAGTATAACCACTTTAGAAACACAGTATCACAGTATCACCAAGGTTGGAAGAGACCTCACAGATCATATCAAGTCCAATCCTTTACCACAGAGCTCAAGGCTAGACCATGGCACCAAGTGCCACGTCCAACCTTGCCTTGAACAGCTCCAGGGACGGCGACTCCACCACCTCCCTGGGCAGCCCATTCCAGTGTCCAATGACTCTCTCAGTGAAGAACTTTCTCCTCACCTCGAGCCTAAACTTCCCCCGGCGCAGCCTGAGGCTGTGTCCTCTTGTTCTGGTGCTGGCCACCTGAGTAGAAGGGAGCAACCTCCTCCTGGCTACAACCACCCCTCAGGTAGTTGTGAGAGATGTTTCTACATCTGTAGAAATGCTGTCTACATCTGAATACAACCAAGCCATCTTCCTGCCAAAATATTTTACATTCAGATTCTGGGCTTTTAGAGATCCAAGAGATATATTTATAGTTTCCATAAAATTAAGAGGCTCTGTTATGTTAATTCACCACATAGGGGTCCTCAGTCTCAGGAAACGTTATAGACATTTGCCAACTAACCAAGATTCAAACCCAGTATTTTCTACTATCTCCCCAAGAATCTGTATGGTGCTGATACTAAGTACCCCCATGTATTATTTGCACACTCTGCAGATGTTTGCATGAGGTGATTGTGGAGAATTAGCAGTGCCTTGAATCCATAAAACCCTGGTCTTATTTATAGGCAGTGTCATATTTGGTATAGTATGTTTTCTCATAAGCCACCTTTATATATTGAGATGGTAGGAAACTACCAAAACAGCTTTGAAAACAACAAACACTCAATCACAGGTCGTTTTTTCTGCCAATTCCATTTCATGTTTATCTGGGGAAGGAATCTTGGCTTTGGTGGTTTTTCAGAGCCAATTTCCTCCCTGACTTGAGTGGTCTCTGAATTTCAGTCGTAATATTTTTGTTGTTGCATCTCAGGCAAACTAATTTCTAGCCTTTCCTTTTGGAAACTATTTAATAGCTCAATGAACCTCACTGTAAAGACTTTCTCATTCTTATTTCCTCCCATCACAGCTGGCTCTGACCAACACACATTAACTAATTCCTTCTCCACTTGGCATTTACACACTTCAAATATTCATAGAAGGCTAAATCTCTCCACATTCTCCTATCACTGCCAGATGCATTAACTTTCTTTTTCGGGCCAAGTTGACTCTACATTGTTTTTTCTACCAAGTCTCTAATCTTTCTAAGTAACTTTTTTATTATTACTATTTAATTTCTGTTAAGTACTGACAGTATGCCAGGTGCCTTTGGTTTGCCAGATGCTGCACACAGTGGAAAGGTACAGTTTTCCTCCTTTGGAGCAGACAGTCTAAAAGGCAAAGCAAAGATGGGACAAAGTGTCCTCAGAACTCAGGCTACATCATTAAACTTACAGTATAGGTGCAACTATGAAACTAGGTTGAGGAAGGAGTACATAGGCAAGTTGCTTTTGCAGTCCTAGTAAAAGAAAGAATGGGTTTCCTGATAGAACTAGAAGGAGAGGTTGTGATGATTTCTCAGGATTTTTAAGGAAAAGTAGTAGCATGGAAGTTGAGAAGATGGATTTAGGGCACAGGACAGGACTCAAAACAAGAAAACATTGCAGGAGAAAAACCACTGCCTGCCTTACATGAACATAGGTCCAGCAAAGGAAGTAGTGGCATGTATCATAGTATCGTCAGGGTTGGAAGAGACCTCACAGATCATCAAGTCCAACCTGTTACCGCAGAGCTCAAGGCTAGACCATGGCACCAAGTGCCACGTCCAATCCTGCCTTGAACAGCTCCAGGGACAGTGACTCCACCACCTCCCTGGGCAGCCCATTCCAGTAGCCAATGATTCTCTCAGTGAAGAACTTTCTCCTCACCTCGAGCCTAAATTTACCCTGGAGTAGCCTGAGGCTGTGTCCTCTTGTTCTGATGCTGGCCGCCTGAGAGAAGAGAGCAAACTCCCCCTGGCCACAACCACCCCTCAGGTAGTTGTAGGCAGCAATAAGGTCTCCCCTGAGCCTCCTCTTCTCCAGGCTAAACAATCCCAGATCCCTCAGCCTCTCCTCGTAGGGCTTGTGCTCGAGGCCTCTCACCAGCCTCGTCACCCTTCTCTGGACATGCTCAAGGATTTCAATGTCCCTTCTAAACTGGGGGGCCCAGAACTGAACACAGTACTCGAGGTGTGGTCTAACCAGTGCAGAGTACAGGGGCAGAATGACCTCCCTGCTCCTGCTGGCCACACCATTCCTGATGCAGGCCAGGATGCCATTGGCTCTCTTGGCCACCTGGGCACACTGCTGGCTCATGTTCAGGCAGGTATCAATCAGCACCCCCAGATCCCTCTCTGTCTCGCTGCTTTCCAGCCACTCCGACCCCAGCCTGTATCTCTGCATGGGGTTGTTGTGGCCAAAGTGCAGCCCCCGGCACTTGGAGCCATTGAACGCCATCCCCTTGGACTCTGCCCATCTGTCCAGGCATGAGGAAAGTACCCTAAGCTCTTTTCCTCGGGAATGAAAGCACTGAAATAAATGGTTGAAACCATGGCCATAAAGGCAAAAGACAAGGAAAGGGTAATCAAGTAGACAGCCAGTCTGAAAAAGTATGAGGATCAGCCTCAAAAGATTGCAGATCAATCTAGGGAAGCAAATGCAGTCCAAAAGCTGCCAACATTGAGAATAGCAGCTTTAGTGTCCTGTCCTGCACCCTAGCTGCAGTTCTACCTGCCTTGCTAGGATCCATGCAGGAGATAGGGATATGCTACTTAGTCTTTCTTCTAGCTATAGCTATAGTCCACTTTGGAGAAGTGGGCATCTTTTTTCTCTCCACTGCATAGATTTATGGTCTGCCAAGTAGAGACTGTGGCATGTGTCCCTTGAATCTCTTTGACAAGGCTCCTCTCTGTGCTAGTTTGAAGCTAGCTGGAATATTTTGGAGAGAAGAATTAGATTATAGGCTGTGAAAAGGAAACGATGGTGATGTCTACTTGTGATGGTTTGGGTGTTTCCCACCCACACTTTGGAAATTTNCTAGCTTCAAACTAGCACACTACTGCACTCATAGGCTTGCTGACACATATAAAAACAAGAACATAAATATAGATAACAGAGATGCTCTCTGGCTGTAGCTGCCTGCACTTTTCTCCTTAACTTGCTGCCTAACTAATATTTCTGCTTCCTAATCCTCCTGGCCAATTCTCCAAACTCACTTTGAATGTAAGGCAAAGACTGGGATAAGGTAGAGGGGTGGAAGTGTGGTTGGGAGCCCCTCCTGGGGACACTGGTTTCTGGGAGGGCTGTTGTGTTTCTGTATTACCTTTTTACCTTGTCTATTTCTGTCTATAACTGTATATACTGTAAATATCTGCTTCTATATTGTGCTAAGCTGTAAAAATAAAGCTTCATTCTTAATTCCCAGCTTGGCTGAGTCTAGTCTGGGTGATTTTATAGGAGTGGGGGAGGCAGGTAACATCCAAACTGTCACACTCTCTCAAGGTTGTCAGTATTAAGAGACCTTGTTTTTAAAGAGCCAAGTTAAAACACACTAAAGGGAACTGAAAGTTAGACTACTGAGAATAGACTGGAGGCTCCCCCAGCCTGCTTTCCAAAGTCTGAGAAAGAAGAGCTGAGGGGAATGTCAGAAAAAAAAATGTACCTCTCCTCAGTGAGGCCAGATCATAGCAGTAACTCCTAAAACCACCAAAGATTCACCCTGTTGCCAGGAAATAGCCTGCATTGTCTCCAACACACCGTACACAACACATACAGAAGTAATATGGACTCACTACTTGTTACTGCAGCCTCCTCCTTCGGCAATCTGATCCTGTCCCTTGGATCTCTATCCCAAAACTATGTCAAATGTTTTCTCCAGCTTTAGTGATGAGATCTGGAAAACTGACAGACAGCACTCCTTGTAAGTGTCCCTCACACATGTATGCACCTCCTCCAATCAAGCAAGCTTCCCAATAACACTTCAAGCTCCTGAATGCTTCTGTGATTATCAACTACATCTCTAATTTTGTTCCACTCCTTCCCAGCTGGAAAGAGTACAGATCACATACCACAATCGTTCATCCTCTAAGGGGACACAGTCTAAAGTTGTTCCAGGGGAGGTCTAGGCTGGATGTTAGGAGGAAGTTCTTCACAGAGAGAGTGATTGGCATTGGAATGTGCTGCCCAGGGAGGTGATGGAGTCACCATCCCTGGAGGTGTTGAAGAAAAGCCTGGCTGAGGCACTTAGTGCCATGGTCTACTTGACTGGCTAGGGCTGGGTGCTAGGTTGGACCGGATGATCTTGGAGGTCTCTATCAACCTGGTTGATTCTATGATTCTACCGCTTCACTCACAGAATAGTCAAGGTTGGAAGAGACCTTTGGGATCATCAAGTCCAAAGCACTCACCTACAGCTCACAATCCCATGACTACTGCTAACAGTACCACTAAACTACATATCTAAGTACCACATCCACATAGTTGTTAAATGCTTCCATCACCTCCTTGGACAGCCTATTATTGAAGGAACAAGGTAGAGACAGTCTCAGGTCGTTCCCATCAGAGAAGGTAGGGAGACATGAAACACTTGTCACATTTATTCAAGCTTTTAAGCTCCTAAAAGTGACTTTAAGAGCTCTCCACACACACACACAAGTACCAATGTACTGGCCCTCAAGGAAAAGGAATAATGCATATAGTACTGCACGAATGGGGAAGAAGTTAAGACTTGAGTTCAGAACAGAAGCATCCCTGACTACATGAAAGCCAGAGAAATAGCTACTGCCACCCTATTTCACACAGAAAAAACACTACTTGCACAGTGCCCCACTCCATTCCTTCCCTACTAGAAACCTACAGGCAAAGATATAAACTGTTTGTAAATAGCAGCTGCACACCAATTAGCTTCATGCTTTGCAAACAGCATTGCAGACTTGGCGAGGTGTTTCTAAAGGCTCGTTACGTTAGAGTACTACGTATCTATTTCCATATAATTGATCTGTTCTGCTTTAAAGAGGCCATCAGGAAGATATGTGGGCAATTTATTGTAGAGGTAAGAGAAGGCAGGGTAATGGGAGTTAACCTCAGATTAGCTGTGTTTACACAACAGGTGTTTTACATTGTGGGCTCTTGGAAGGAGACCAGAGCCCACACCGGTTTCCCCTGCCTCCCCATCAGCCTGCTTTCCCTGCAAGGTAAGGAAGACATGGGAGTAAAAATTCATGAAAGCTAACTTTGTGGCCATGACAGGATCAAGATAAGCACAGAAAATCATTGTGCTAGTTTGAAGCTAGTTAGAATGTTTTGGTGAGAAGAACTAGATCATAGGCTGTGAAGTGAAAACAATGGTGAGGTCTACTTCCCTCACAGCCTTGCTGAGATGTGTAAAAAGGAAAAGCAAAACATTAGATAAAGTCACTTTTGCTGTGCACTTTGCTTGGGCACTTCACTCTGGGCTGTGCTCTCAGCTCTTTGCCTGCTGGGGAGCTGAGGCTGCTGGCTGAACTCCATCTTGCTTTCTAACCTCACCCTCCATTTGCTTTGCTGATTCACCTTGCTTCTTAATCCTCTTGGCTGAACCTCCATTCTTCCTTGGGACTGGGGTAAGGTTGAGAGGGGTAGGGGAAAGGTGAGGGGGTGGTTGAGAGCCCCTCCTGGGGACTCAGGTTTCTGGGAGGGGAGTTGTGTCTGTATTACCTTTTTACCTTGTATATTTCTGTATATAACTGTATGTACTGTAAATATCTGCTTGTGCATTGTGCCAGCTGTATATGTAAGCTTCATTCATATTTCCAGAGCCATCTGAGTCTAGTCTGGGTGATTTCTAAAGTGTGGTGGGCAGGCAACACCCAAACCATCACAATCATAAAATGGTAGGGTTTGGAAAGGACTTCTGGAGATTGAATCCAACCACCCTGACCAAGCAGGTTCACCTACAGTAGGTCACAGAGGAACACAACTAGATGAGTCTTGTGAGACTCTAGAGAAGGAGACTTCATAACCTTTCTGGGCAGCAAGGTCCAGTGCTCAGTCAGCCTTGCAGTAAATAAGTTTTTCTTCATGTTGAGGTGTAACATCCTGTGTTCCATTTTGTATCCATTTTCCCCTGTTCTGTCACAGGATATCACTGAAAATACACTGGTGCCTTCCTCTTGATACTCATCCCTCACATATTTGTAAACATTAGTAAGGCCTCTTCTCAGTTATTTTCTCCAGACTAAACAGTCCCAGGTCTCTCAGCCTTAATACTCTGTCCCACAGCACAGATCCCACCATTTGGGCACAGATTTCTAGTGCTGGATGTCACAGAGCTCAAGGGTAACTGCCTGAAGACATGACCATATGGATATGACCTAAATTAGGTACAATTTGGCTATAGCAGCTTGGCACATCCGAGTAGTAACAAAACTGGCAGATGATGGTGACAGATATACAAGAGTACTGGAGTAGCTCAGAAACAGCAAGTTCCAAGGCCTCAGAAATCTCTTCATGCACTGAATATAATATACTATGACAGGGATAGAAAAAGCAGGCCACATAACAATGACTACCATCATTTGTTATCCTAATATAGACATTAAGAACACCCAGGGCTATTCTAACCACATGCAGAGCACAGAGCAGAGCCTCAATCAATATTTACTGCACCACACATGTACATTTTGACTCAAACCATCAGCCTGGTGGACTGAAGACTTGAGTGCTGGTGAATTCTCCTGCTTCTGAGAGAGTTCTTCCAAGAGCTCATTAACCTGATATGCCTTATTTCCACTCCTAGTTTGTCTAACTTTCATTTCCAGATAGATCTCTCCATACCTTTTTGAGTGCTAGATTAAAAAGCTGTCTTATAGAAGACAATTTCTTCCCTTGTTGGCTTAATTCCATGATCCAGACCCATCACTTTGATAAGATAAATAGGTAGAAATTTCAGTACTTTGTCAGCAGTTGATAATATTCTCATCCCTAAATATTTCTTGTAGTTCACTCTGCCATTTTCAGCTTTTGATGTGTGGACCTCAAAACTGAAACAAATATACATCTACTTAATCTATTCTCTTGAAGGCTCTGCAGCAAGGAGCAATATACAATACTCATCTCTGCTAGGCCAGCCAGGAAACACATGCAAGCATCACACTTTGGAACAGAGCAAGACACTGAAAACCTGGTGAGAAATAGATTTCTCCAAAGAATGTGGGAAATATATCTGGGATCTTGATGAGCACCATACAATTGGCTTGTAGTCATGATTCATACAGGTTTTCTTATCTGAATGGTTCTACAACAGTTCTCCTTACAGAATCACATAGAATGGTAGGGGTTGGAAGGGGCATATGGGAATCATTTAGTCCAATTTCCCTGCCAAAGCAGGTTTGCCTAGAGCAGGTTGCACAGGAACGTGTCCAGAAGTGTTTGGAAAGCCTCCAGAGAAGCAAATTCCAAAACCTCTCTGGGCAGCCTGGTCTAGTGCTCCAGCACCCTTAAAGGAAGAAACTTCATTCTTTAGTTCAAGTGAAACCTCCTGTGTTCTAGTTTGTATCTGTTGTCCCTTGTCCTATTGCTGGTCAGCACTGAAAAGAGCCCAGCCCCAGCTTCCTAACCTCAACACCTTAGACAGATATAGGATATTGGTACAGATATGATATTGATGTGATCCCCTCTCAGTCTTATCTTGCCCAGGATAAAGAACCCCAAGTCTCTCAGGATATTGGTGTGACAGCAAAGAGGACAAACCTGTCAGTGGAGGAAGAAGAGTCCTGCATCTGGGGAGGAATAACAAATAGCACCAGTACAGGCTAGGAGGAGGTGTTCTGGAAAGCAGTCTTGTGGAGAGGGACCTGAGGGTCCTGGTGGAGAACAAGTTAACCATGGCACAGCAATGTGCCCTTGTGGCCAAGAAGGCCAATGGCATCCTGGGGTGTATTAGGAAGAGTGTGTCCAGCAGAGCAAGGGAGGTTCTCCTCCCCCTCTACTCTGCCCTGGGGAGACCTCATCTTGAATACTGCGTTCAGTTTTGGGCTCCCCAGTTGAAGAGGGACAGGGATCTGCTGGAGAGGGTCCAGCGGAGGGCTATAAGGATGATGAGGGGACTGGAGGGCATGGCTTATGAGGAGAGGCTGAGGGACCTGGGGCTGTTTAGTCTGGAGAAGAGAAGACTGAGAGGGGATTTGATCAATGTTTATAAGTATCTGAAGGCTGGCCAGGAGCGGGGGCACAGGCTCTGCTCACTTGCTCCCTGAGATAGGACATGGAGCAATGGGTGTAAGTTGCAGAAAAAAAAGAGTTTCTGCCTCAACACAAGGGGGAACTTCTTTCCTGTAAGGGTTTCAGAGCACTGGAACAGGCTCCCCAAAGAGATTGTGGAGTCTCCTTCTCTAGAGTCTTTCAAGGCCTGTCTGGATGTGTTCCTCTGTGATCTGTGTTAGATAGTATTGTCCTGCTCTGGCAGGGGTGTTGGACTCGATGATCTCTTTCGGTCCCTTCCAACCCCTAGCATCCTGTGATCACTGAGGGCAGACCAAGAAGAAAAGGTGTAGAAGCAAACTAAATTGGAAACAAGCTGGAGCCACAAGACAAAGAGCCCTGGGAACAGAATCACAGAAACATCCAGGTTGGAAAAGACCCTCAGGGTCATCAAGTCCAACCTGTAAGATGTCCACAAACTAACAAGATCTGTATTCAAAATATTTTGGACTGCCACACCCATTTATTTCTACTGAGCCAGTGCTGCAATTTCTCCTATATTTTGTACTGTAAAGCTTCTGCACTTTCCTGTTCTTCTGTTTTATTCTTTTAGTCTTTCATTTTGCTTTGCAGTAAACCAAATATTTTCACCTTGGAAAGGCTACATTCTTCCTTCTCACTGTTCTAGTAACTTTTCACTTAACTATCTGCCATTTTGAAAATTAACTTCATCCAACATAACACTTCTGCATAAATATGTGTCCCCTGCATTCAATAGCTCTGATCCAACAAAAATTACACTTGCATAATCATAGAGAATGAATGGTCTGGGTTGGAAGTGAGCTCCAAAGCAGCTGATTTTGATGCACAGCACTGAAGTGACTTAAAGAGGCAATGGTATAAGTAAGAGATCTCTACCCATCTTCTCAAAGATGTCATGACTTGTGGTGGAAGTGAGCTAGCAGGACATCAAAGCAATACAGCAGGGGCTATCAGCTGGGTGATTTTGCACCATGCTAGTATCCAAAACTTCTATATTGTGCTGGAAAACTTCCAAAGCAAGAAAATATGGTCAGAGGTGTGCTATATTTTTTTTTCTACCCTTTTAAAGTTACTCTGCTACAACACCTTGGTGAAAACTTCTGTGGAAAGCGAAGTCAAGGATCCACACAGATAATGCAGAAGAAACACAACCACTGGATGGGAACTACTTAAATATTTGATGATTAATATATTAAATGTTAATTGAATACTACAATGATTTTCTCCCCTGGACAGCACACAATTAACATTTAATTTGTCATAAAATATTTAAAGTTATGAAATATCCGAGGGCAACTTAAATGTCTCTTCCAACGAATTGTCTTGGGACAATGTGTTAAGGGGACAAAAGGTGAGGTTAACAGTTCAAATTCCTCCAATGATCTGTACAAGAGACATAGGAAAAGGTTTTAGAGCTGGCACTGTGCAAGCATATGGTGGAGGACATGAGGGGACACACAGTGGTATCTGATCTCGTCTCACCCAGGTTAAATGGGATCTCAAGTCCTCAGGGCCACAAAACCCTCAGCATGAGAAGTGTTGGAAGGACTACCTATTTCTTAGAGAAAAGCAAATGCTGTGCACTTAGACCAAGCATCTGTCTTAATGTTACTTGTCTCAGAGACAAAAGTGAGGGATTGGAGTCTTAACTATTCTGCATTTGTTTGCTCCAAGGCATATTGACAAAAATAGGATTCAGATGATCCAGAGCTACTGCTTTTTCTGTGCCCAGTAATTCACTAAACATCAGTGATGGTAATCAGCTTGGGATGTTAAAATCAAGCCAGTTGTTTAGGACCTGAACACAGATCTATCTCATTTGCTGCAGTAGAGTTTCCTAACACATCAGAAACTCACCTCGCTTTAGTGCTTTGTTCAGCAAAAGGGTAGGAAACCTTCACTAAGAGTTAAATGTGGAAAGGGAGCTTTTAATTAGTGCAACAATGGATCCTTCAGGAACTTCAGGAAAGCTCAGCCTTAGTAAAACTGAAGTAAACCTCAAAAAGTAGAAAAGAAATCATAGAATGGTTTAGGCTGGAAGGAACCTCAAATATTATCTAGTTCGAACCTCTCGCCACAGGCAGGGACATCTCCCACAAGAACAGGTCACCCAAGGCCTCATCCATCCTAGTCTTAAACACCTGCAGGGAGGGAGCATCCACAACCTCCTAGGGCAACCCTTGCCAGTGTTTCACCACCAATCTCACATCAGAGTTTCACTGTGCATCATTCAGGAGATTAAGAGACTTCATATACAAGCAAAACCAAAGCTCTCTGGAGGTACCTTTAACTAAGGAAGTGACTCTTATTGCTAAGCAATCCTGAAAATCCCCAGGACTACAGGAGGTTCAGCTATGCAACTCTGTGTTGTTAGGACTTGACTTACCTCAGGTTTCAAGGCAGTACACGCTTTGTAAATCTCACTTCTTAAATGCAGCTTCTTTCCAGTTGCTAACTTTCCTGAGCTCAGACCTTCCATCGATTGTTTTCTCAAAATGTGCTAAATAAACTTTAAACCTTAAGCTTATAACAATGGATTTATTCCTACTTGGACAACTTTAAGCTTTCAGAAGCTCCTCTCATTTGCTGCTCTAGAAAAGTTTGACTAATATGGTGTTGCGGAGGGGAATTCTGCTGCCTACGCCGATTTGTGGTGGAGGGGAGAAATTAATTGGTGTGAGATAATATTCTCTAAAAATATATATTTATTAACTTCAATATTCTGAACTCTCACCACCCCCAACCACTGAATTTAATATTAAAAGGATCTACATGGTCATGGAAGACATTATGGGAAACATATCAGAACAGTAACTATTATAATAACTAGCATACGTTCAAACTATAAACAGAGAGAGGTTTCCCTATGGCAAATACTGCTTTGGGGTCAATATGCTGCTTGCCCAGCAGGTGGGATGAAAGCCCTTTCTGCTCTATGGCAAGAGGCAATAGAAATTACAGAGGCATTAAAGCACTTACAAATTCTAATCAATCAATAATCACCCTCCAGGGCTACATCACAGCCTACACCAGTGTCCAAATCTTCAGGGTCTTTGCCAGTGGACTTTGAGGCTGGATTCCTCCCAGCTTTAGGGGAAAGGAGAATCCTCCCAACCTCTGTAGAAATGAGTCTCTGACCTTGTTTTCCTGGCGAAGGATGCAATCTCTGCCCTTGGCTGCTGGCTTCTCATGGACCCTCTGTCCGGGGACTGTTGGCAGGACCTCAGGTGCAGAGGGAGTACAGTGCCGTGCAGTCTGAGCACAGTCTCATGCTGGCTAGCAGGGCAATCACATGCAGAGAAGTGGAGTTTGCTCCTGGTTAACTCAGTGGCAGTGGCACTCTTACCAGGCAATAATAAGGCAGCAGGCATACAATAGGGTGCGCTACTGCTCAGGAGTCTGAGCTCCATAGGTAAAGGCAGGCAATACAGGATCTGGTCCTGATCACTCACCACAGTGGTGTGCAAGTGTGCAGGGCTGGATGGGAGACTATGGGAGATGTTGTCTCTGTAATAACTGCAAAGCAAATAGGCATAAGCAGTGCTGGCGAGTCTGAATCTAATAATGAGAGAGCAAGTGAGCGTGAGCGATCTGGGGAGTCTGAGCACGGGGCTTAAGCCTGAGCAAGTGAGCAGGTGAACGAGTGAGCCTGTGTGCCTCTATTTATCAACTGTGGGCTGAGATTAATGGCCCTTTGGACACTAGAATGACCAATCAGGTTATGGCAGTCAGCCAAACAATCCCATAATAGGCAAAAGCCACAGGCCTGGACTTTCCAAATACGGTGAACACACAGGCTAGCACCTGGCAAGCATGAGCTGGGCACGTGGGGGTTTACACAACATGTTTACAANAGCTGTTCAAGGCAGGATTGGACATAGCACTTGGTGCCATGGTCTAGCCTTGAGCTCTGTGGTAAAGGGTTGGACTTGATGATCTGTGAGGTCTCTTCCAACCTTGGTGATACTGTGATACCCCTGGTTTGGGCAGAAAAACATGTCCAGGCAGGGCAAGGCATAAATAAGCCTATTTTGGGGCCTACAGGCCCTCCACAACACATGAGAAAAGTCATATTAGTTCTGTTCACTACTACACAGAGCATGACACTGGGGGAAATAAATCCAGATCTCTATCAAGAGGACAGGCTTGCTCTTTCCTTCATGTTCATTTGGTAAGAGCCATGTTGTCATTAACTATCATGAGGAATCACTGGCATTTTATCCCCCTTTGTGTTTTCCTCTGTTCTCAGCCAGAAATGGATTTGCCCATAAGTATACCACATCACAGTGTAACTACATCCAAGAAACTGCAAGGCTTACCCATGGGGCTGAGCGACAGATTGCACCTAGATTTCCTCTGGTCCAAAAAGGGTGGTTCTAGGCCCTGCCCATAAGACAATAGGAGAACCTTCTGCCTGCAGAACTCTTTCTGCCTCTGTGTGGCAGGGAAAAGAGAGCTCTAAGAGTACACAAAGTATGCAAAGATGCCTCTATGCTCAGAGAATCAGAGTAAACCTGGATGACGAAGTATTGTATATCTGAGGTCATGATCATGACTGACTGCTGTGAGAGATGAATCCAAGTGCCTGGTTGGTATCACCAATACAGAAGCTGAACAGAAAAACAACTTCAGTCAGCTGAGAAAGAGCTTTTTCTAAAGGAAAAGATTTGATGAAGTCAGTGGTGACTTACTGACTCAAAGAGATACTTGATGGCTCAGCATGTTGGAATCCAGCATTTTGGTCTGACCTCTTGGAAGAAAGATGATTTTTTTACTATTTGCCTTCCTTTATACCATAAGCCTTGTCCTGTGGAAGGCCTTGGAAAGTTTTGCTGTATTTTTCCTCCCCTCATCCTGATTTTGATTGGAATAAGGTTAATTTTATTTCTAGTAGCTGATGCAATGCTGTGTTTTGAAAATACAATGAAAATAACATTGATAAGACACTGATGTTTTAGTTGTTGCTAAGCAGCACTTAGCCTAAGTTAAGGGCTTTTCAGTTTCCCATGCTCTGCAACAAGCAAGTGCATGAGAAGCTGGGAGGGATCATGGCCAGGACAGCTGACCCAGATTAGCTAGAGGGATATCACGTACCATGGAATCACAGAACCACAGATTGGAAAATCTCTTCAAGATCATGGAGTCCAATCATTAGTTTCACACTGACAAGTCCTTGACTAAACCAAATCCCTCAGCACAACATCTCATCACTAGGAATCGCTATGGTTGGAAAGGACCACCAGGATCATCCAGTCCAACCTTCATCCCAGCATTCTTCCTCACTAGACCATAGCCTCAAGCACCACAGCCACTTTCCTCTTAAACACCTCCAGGGATGAAGACTCCACCACCTCCCTGGGCAGCCTGTTCCAGTGCCTGACCAAAGAACTTCCTCCCAACATCCAACCTAAACCTCTCCTGATGCAACTTGAGGCCATTTCCTCTTGTCCTATCATTAGTAATTCTGAAGAAGAGACCAGCTCCAGCCTCACCAAAACCTCCTTTTAGGGAGTTGTAGAGGGCAATCAGGTCCCCTCTCAGCCTCCTCTTCTCCAGACTAAACACCCCCAGCTCCCTCATCCTCTCCTCATAGGTGATGTTTGCCAGACCTGTCCCCAGCCTCATTGCCCTTCTCTGCACCTTCTCCAGCACCTCAGTGTCCCTCCTATACTGTGGTGACCAAAACTGGACACAGTACCTGAGGTGTGGTCTCACAAGTGCTGAGTACAGAGGCATGATCCCCTCCCTACTCCTGCTGGTCACACCATTTCTGATCCAGGCCAGGATGCTGTTGGCCTTCTTGCCCACCTGGGCACACTGCTGGCTCATGTTCAGCTGGCTGGCCAACAACACCCCCAGGCCCCTTTCCACCAGGCAGCTCTCCAGCCACTCCTCTCCCAGCCTGCAGGACTGCTGGGGGTTGTTGTGGCCAAAGTGCATGAGCTGGCACTTGGCCTTGTTAAAACTCATGCAATTGGCCTCAGCCCATGGCTCCAACACAGGATGGTCAGTGTGCAAACTGAGGGGAGCTGTCTGTGAGAAGCAGATCACTGCTTGGTCATCAGTCCACAGTGGTGAGCAATTGCATTGTGCATCACTTTTCTTTTCTTGGGTTTTACTTCTTTCTCTTTTTGTTACTTTCCTTTTCATTACAATTGTTATATTTTATTTCTGTTACTAATCTCTTCTTATCTTGACCCATGTGATTTTTTTTTTTCCCTAACCCTCCTCCCCATCCTACAGGGAGGAGTGGGTGAACAGCTGCATGGTTCTTAGTTGCTGGCTGAGGTTAAACCATGATAGCTCTTAGTATTCCTAATGTCTCCAACATGTCAAATGACACCCAAGCAGAAGAGGCCAGTGAGAGAGATTAAAGGTTTTGCAAGGAATGCTTCCATAAACATCAGATTTTGCTTCTGCAGAATGATTCTGTCCCTAACTGTCACAAAACTATCAAACAAACAAACAAACATTTTTGGTCATGAAAAGCTAAGAAAAAGGAGACTATGGGAGTACTAAAGGACTGACCTGATATGCTTTTTCAGAGCTGGGCAAAGTAGCTTCAGAACATTCCTGAGTTAAGTTGGCTCCTTAGGGCCAACCTCAAGCTGCCCTGGCACAACCTGAGGCCATCTTCTCTTGGCCCAGCACTCAGCAGCAGACCTTCACCTCTCCCAGCTGGCTCCAAGCTGCTCTCAGGGAGCTGCAGAGCCCCACAAGATCTCCCCTCAGCCTCCTCTGCTCCAGCCTCAACTCTCCCCCAGCTCCCTCAGCTGCTCCTCACAACTACTCCACAGCCTTCTCCTGCTTCTCCAGACCCTTGCCTGGATTCAGTGCCCTTCTCTGTGCCCTGCCCCAGGCCCTCAACCTCCTCCTGGCACTCAGGGGCCCAACCCTTCCCCCAAGCTGCCAGCTGTGACCTCCCCAGTGCCCAGCCCAGGGGCACAAGTCCTGCCTCGCTGCAACACAATGATGAACGTGAGCAGACATAGGTGTGGAGAGCACAGGACAGAAGCTAAAATGTTAGGTTCTTCTTATCCTGTTTACCAGCGACATCTTTGATCACATCCTGTGCTTCTTTTTTCCACCATGTCAAATTGCCCCTTCCTCTTTTACTCTGTCCTGAGCCCAAAATGGATTTGCCCAAGCAGGGCCTGGTGGCTGCCACTTACCTATCCAGTGGATCTAGCTTTGTGGCTGGTTCCTGTAACACCATAGTATATTAGTGTCATACCTAATTACCATTCTCTGAGGAGTAAGCCCATTAACAAGCTGCACTGAAACCAGATCTGCATACTAATTAGGGAGCTGGCTTGGAGGATATTAATTAGGGGTGACACTTTCAGGGCAAGTTCTACTTTTCTTCTTTGTATCCCATTTGAGACATGGCTGGGAAATGTGAGTACACTACAAATAGAGACAGGATGGGGCATTATGGGGACAGCCTGTTGATGCAGCAGCAGAAGGGAAGAGTTGTAGTAGTATTCCTTTTGGAACCTGATACTGTCTCAAGGAATATTCTAGAAAGCCCTTGAATGTATTGTCCTCTACCATTCTTTTAACATAGAAATGAAAGATATGAGATGCTTCTTTGTTTCCACAGAGACAATCTTTCTGCTGCTTTCTTTCACTGTCTCCTGTGACAAAGGTCTCACATGAATCCAGCAGGCTTGGCAAATGGCTGAAGCTCAGGCAAGAGGAGAGTGCAAAAAGGGCATGCACCCTGGGAAGGAAACAGAGAAGATGTCCGAGTAGCCAGAGACCAGGTCAGGAAAGCAAAATCGCAGATAGTATTAAACCTGGCATTAAGGGAAGCAAGAAAAGCTCCTGTAGGTATGTCAGTGATGAAAAAAAGACTAGGAAAGAGGTAGAGTTTCTCCAGAAGGAAACTGGGTGCCTGGTCTCCTGAGATAAGGAGAAGGGCAACATATACAACAAATATTTGCCTCATTCTTCATCTATGAGGTCTCAAGTTACAGAAGGTAAAAGCAAGAACTGGGAAGATAAAGAACAGTCCACTGTAAGTGAAGATCAGGTTTGATACAACCTGAAAAACCTGAAGGAGCACAAGTCTATGAGACCTAACAGGAAACATCTGTGTCTCATTAAGGAACTGGTAGATAATGTTGCCAAGCCACTTTCTATCACATCTGAAAAGTGGAAAAGAGGAAACACAACCCCCATTCTCAAAAAGGGGGGGGGAAGAAAGACCTGGGGAACTATAGGCCAGCCAATCTCACCTCTGTGCCCAGCAAGAACACAGAGAAAATTCTCCTAGAAACTCTGCTAAGGCACATGAAAAATGAGATGATCAGTGGCAACCAACATGGCTTCACCAAGGATCAGCTTTTATGACAGAGTATCAGGTCTGATGGACAAGGGAAAAGCAACTAATGTTCATCTACCCAGACCTGTGCAAAGCATTTGTCACTGCTCCCCAAGATATCCTGGTCTCTAAATTGGAAAGACACAGATTTGATGGGTGGACCACTCAGTGGATAAGGAATTGGCAATACACTCAAAGTGATGGTCAATGTCTCACTGTCTAAGTGGAGACAATTGATGAACAGTTTTCCCTCAAGACTCAGTGCTGGGACTGCTGCCATTTAACAGCTTTTTCATCAACAAGGACAGCAAGCTTGTCAATAACACCAAGCTGTGTGGTACAGTCAATATGCTGGAGGGAATGGATGCCATCTATAGGGACCTTGAGAGGTGCCCACCTCACAAAGTTCAACAAAGCCAAGTGCAAGGTCCCACACTTGAGCGGAGGCAATTCCAAGAACAAATACAGGCTGAGTAGAGAATGGATCAGGAGTAGTCCTGAGGAGGACTTGCAGGTGTTGGTTGATGACAAGTTCAGCATGAGCTGCCAAGGTGCACTTGCAGCCCAGAACACAAACCATATCCTGGGCTGCATCAAAAGAAGCATAGCCAGCAGGTTGAGAGAGGCGATTCCTCTCCTCTGCTCTGTTCTTGTGAGACCTCACCTGGAGTACTGTGTCCAGATCTGGAGTTCTCAACACAAGAAGGACATGGATGAGGGCACAGAAAATGCTGTCAGCAGGTTTGCTGACAGCAAAGGGTAAGCACAGAGTCTCACACCTGGAAAAGAGCAACTCTATGCACCAGTGTAAATTCTATAAAATCTATGATTCTAGGAGGCCTTCTGCTCATCCCACTAAGACTTTCTTTTAAACTGATTGTCCACTACAATCACTACTGGATGGGGCACTTAGTGCCATGGTCTAGTTGATTGGATAGGGCTGGGTGCTAGGTTGGACTGGAAGATCTTGGAGGTCTCTTCCAACTTGGTTGATTCCGTGAAATTGCAAACAGACCTGTTGGAGAGCAGTAAAGGAGAAAAGGACTTGGGAGTCCTGGTGGACCACAGGATGACCATGATCTAGAAAGATGCCCTCATGGCTAAGAAGGCCAATGGCATCTTGGTGTGTATTAGAAGAGGTGATGGTTTGGGTGTTATATTTACAGCTTAGCTCAATATACAAGCAGATATTTACAGTACATACAGAAATATACAAGGTAAAAGGTAATACAGAAACACAACAGCCCTCCCAGAAACCTGAGTCCCCAGGAAGGGCTCTCAACCACCCTTTCACCTTCCCCCTACCACCTCTCAACCGTACCCCAGTCTCAAGGAAGAAAGGAGGTTTGGCCACGGAGGTTAGGAAGCAAAGTGGATTATTTAAAGAAACAGAGGATGAGGTTAGAAGAGAGATATAGCTCCAAGTTCACCAGCAGCAGGAGAGAGAGACTCCCTAATCTATGTTTTGCTTTTTGTTCTTACACATCTCAGCAAGCCTATAAGCAAAGTAGACATCACCATTGTTTTCCTTTCACAGCCTGTAATCTAATTCCTCTCACCAAAACATTCTAGCTAGCTTCAAACTAGCAGAGGAGTGTGGATAGTAAGTCAAGAGAGATTCTCCTCCCCCAGTGAAGCCTCATCTGGAGTATTCTGTCCAGTTCTGGGCCCCTCAGTTCAAAAAGTACAGGGAACTGCTCAAAATAGTCCAACGGAGCCACAAAGATGATGGAGTGGAACATCCCCCTTAGGAGGAAAGGCTGAGGGAGCTGAGGCTCTTTTGCTTGGAGAAAAGGAGACTAAGGGGTGACCTCATTAATATGTAACAATATCTAAAGAGTGGACATCTGGAGAATGGAGCCAGGCTATTCTCAGTCCTCTCTAATGACAGGACAAGGGGCACTGGGTGCAAGCTGGAGCACAGGAGGTTCCACAGAAACGCTGTGAGAGTGACAGAATACTGCAACACGCTGTGCAAGAGAGGTTGTGGAGTCTCCTTCTCTGACAATATTCAGAACCTTCCTAGATACATGCCTGTGTGACCTGCTCTAGGCGACCTTGCTCTGGCAGAGGAGTTGTGCTGTATGATCTTTTGAGGCTTCTTCCAACCCTACACGTTCTGTGATGCAGTGATTCTTGTCCTGACCTTGACAGTGACAACTACTTGCTGTTTGAGTTCTCACTTCTGTTCAGCATCTTTAGTCCCATACAGCACCTTCCTCACACAGCCCTGACCACTGTCTAGTTTCACAGGAGCTAGCTTCCATTTCCTTCTACATCACAACCTTTTACCTACAGCAACCCCAGAGAGCCACCAGAAAAGTAGGTTTGCAACTTACACCAGAAGCTGGAGACAGGTTCCACAGCACTTTACAAATTACTGAGTTTTATTGTTAAGACCGAAGGTGGAAAACAAGCAGCAGGAGTGAGAACTCCACAGCAAAGAAAACCCTGTTTGGAAGTGCTCAACACTTCACTGCATAGGTTCACACACTGTGCTTGTGTACAATTCCCACATCTGTCAACACATCACTGTGCAAATAATTTAACCTCCTCCTAAACTGCTACCACCTCACTTACTATATTCTCAATGCATCCCCTGCCATTAGTTTCTGAGCATCTCATAAAATGAGGAAATAAGCAGAAAACTTCTAGACTGGGTCACGTCTGCAGGCCACGCAGTACAGGGTCCTGACTCCCACTGTGATCAGCATGAGAAGCTGCAGAAGAGCAGCATACAATCGTGCAATTAGCAGCCTGCCAATAGAGGAAGGTTCCTTCTTAGTGCCACCAGCTATTAGTGAGCAGCTACCTTCAAGAGTGAATTCTGAATCCTGCCGAGTTTCTGACCCCAAAGTTATCATGTGGCAGGGAGTTCCACAGGTCAGTGGCACTGTAAAAAGGTACCTGTGTTCCCAGTTTGGAAGGGAATGCAGATTGTGCAATGCAGATTTCCTGCACGTTTCAATGCTCACATATATGCTTCAGTTCAACTTTGGGTTTTAGGAGGTCATATTCCAGCTCCTGATTTGTAAGACGGGCATGTTTAAGCTATTGCCACCAGAGATAGCAGAAATGAGTGAATAAAGAGGAAGCCTGAGATTTCTTTTCCACATGGGAAAAAATGGAAATCTACTTGTCATTTCCTTTTAGGAATCACTCTGAATCCTTTGATTTCCAGAAGCAATAATGCACAGATAACCTTTCTGGGGTCAGCATCTGCTGAGGAAGCTAACCAAGCACTCTACTGTTTCCAAAGCACTGAGGTCTCTCACCAGATATCAGGACACAAATATAGCAAAGCAATTTCACAAGGAAAGACAAGCCAGGAGGTGAGAAAAGCCACAGAATCCTCTCACAACAGAGACACAGACCCATGATATCCAAGCAGGGCCAGGACAAGAACAAGTTGTACTTCTCAATGGTCTCTCAGCCCAGTGATTAATAGCAGAAAAAATGAGACTTACCCAGGTTCTGAGCTTATATAGAAGGCCAGTCAGTTGAGGCAGGCAGAGATAAGATTACCCAAAACACCACTACAACAAGGACTGAGATACTGAGAGCCTAAAAGCAGGTCCTTGACCAATAGAGGAGGGTGCATGAGTCAAGGGTCCAGGTGAGACTGCTCAGGGTTATTAAGTCACACAGGTGCACTTAGAGTCTTGATATACAAGGGATTAGCATGGAACTCTACCTGAATACAACCCTCTGTGGAAGAAGGGAAGCCTTTCTCTCATTGTGCTGTCTGTTAGATGTCCACAGGACAAGGATGCTTTTCCAGTTTGATAGATTTCTATAAGACTCAATGGATACAAGCAAATTGAGAGGGCTATTAGTGAACAGTTAGTTGCACTGCCTTCTACACTGCCTTTTTTCAGTTGCCCTAAGTACAATCACAGCTGATGTCTTTCCAAGGAATGTGTGAGGTACTAGGATTCACTCCTGATGCATTCTCTTTCCTCCTCCCTTTTGCAGCAGGCTTTAGAGCTTGTATCTTTAAGTCTACAGAACATGTTTTTATGAGGAGAAGCACTTACACTTTGAGGAGAGGTCAGTGGTGTGACAGACAAGCCTTGACTGCTGTAGGAGTTCAGCTCATCTCAGACTAGCTCCTGTAGAACATCTCCTTCCTTCAAAGACAAAAAAAAAAAAAGTTAGACCTTAAAGTCAAGGATTTCTCTCCAGCAGAGTGCATCTTGGCTCTGTCTGTGTCTTCAGACACTGATACCTTGGAGGACAGCCTTGAATCACAGAATCACTCCAGTTAGAAAAGACCTTTAAACCACCACATCTGAGATGAGCTTTGCCTAGCTCCTACACTGCAAGCTGTGAGTGCAGCCTCAAGCACAATGGAACCATGATTGCCACTACATGTAGGGGCACAGGAGTCCACATATACTCAATATGATACCTTACTGCCAAGCACAGCCTCCAAAGCAAACTGTGAAGGAGCCACAAAGTCCAAAGCCAGGCAGCACACAAAGCATTTGTGCTTCTTTGGAGAACTCACTTTGACTGAGGAATAGACATGGCCTCTGCCAGCTCTTGCCACCACATTTATCCCAGGGGTATGAAACAGTGATGTGTTCAAAGTGAACATCACTGGGCTCTATTCCCAAATTCATCTGAATGCTAGGGATGATTTCCCTAGTGGTTTCCTTCTTTTGTGCTGGTGAATCATTCTCCCACCAGAGATGACATGTCCCAGTAGCTTCTGAACATGCTTTGGAAGAGCATATTTTCTGTCTTTAGATTGTGCCAGATGGTATCAAGTGATTAGTGGGTTTCATATAAGAAGCTTCCCAAAGGAGGAAACTCCTAGATCCCACTAGAGGGTCTCCACCACTCCTCTGGTCTTTCCCCTCCCAAACATCGAATTGCAGTAGCTGAGCTCCCGCTGCACAACTGATTCCTCTTCTACTCCATAAATACACTCTGAGCGTTTTTCAGGAACAAAGTGGAAAGCATTTCCAGCAAATGCTTTTAATGTCACTTTGTTTGCCAAGAGATGCTGCCTCCTGCTTTGGTTATCATTATGAGAAAACATCTTTGCTTAAATAGGAAAACAAGTGATGATTTTTCCCTGAGTCACTCATATCTCTCACTAAGCAGCTTCTGCACTCCCTAGCAAAGGGACATGTCCTGTGCTCAACAGAGGAAAATATTTGGAGCCTCCATTTTAAAGGGCTCTTTGTAAGCATCCCTTCACCTCTTCAGATAAAATCTGTAGCCCAACATCTGTCTCCCCTCTCTCAGATGAGATCAGATAGACTGTAGTTTTTTTCCTTTGGTGCTGTAATCCATGCTACCATGCTGTGCTCCCTGCCTCTCTGCTGTGCCCAGACAGCACTCATAAACAGGTTATGGCTTCATATTTCAAGTCAGTAATTTTGGATATATTTCAAGTGAGAGGTACTGAGGGAAAGCACAACTCACTTCATAAGTTTACAGCAGATAGCTGGAAAGATGAGTACCATTGCCTCCTAGAAGTGTTTTGGAACAGTGATCCTTCTCTGTTTCCCTGTAGGTCATTATCCTTGAGGGAACAGTATCTCCCACAGTCCAGTGCACTCTCACCTATGGTACAAGGCACCAGAACCTGATGGGTTTCTTCAGATTCTCTGTTTCTGGTAGTTTACTGAGAAGCTTTTCACTTCAGAATAGCCTCTCTGCTCAAATGGTTGCTGCTCGCCCCCTACAGACTTTGTTACTCTTGAGAAAACATCCAAGCAAGGGCAAACATCATTCTTGTGAAGGAGCAGGGTGAGGACCTTACCTGCACAAAGTAGCATCACTATTGCCACACCATCAGGCAGCCTCCAAGGCCATCCTGAGTGTGACATTTAACAGTCATTTAGCTATGGTGCCTTTTCCCCACTGAGGATTTCAGAGCTTGTCACAACTGAAAATTATAGTTTCTCCTGTTAAAGAGGATGATAGCACAGCTCTTACCTTTGTCTCAATCTGCAATGAGTGCTCAACTACAAACTGCCTAAGTGGGCAGCCCATTCCCCCACACAGTGCCCAAGATCAGAGAGTCTGAAGATTGCAATAACTCAGAAGGGAAGTGATTGCCAATTCAGAATCATGGCACCTCTGCAGATGATTCTTTTACTGTCACACTTGCATCTTTTTAACATATTGAGCCAACATATTTTAAGACAATAGCAACTCCTGTTGTTTACTAGAGCCATTCATATGGAAGGACTGACCTCACAGCTGAGACCTAAAAAACATTCATCTAATCATGCCCAAGGAGTTGTAGCCTTTTACTTTGCTCCAGCTAGCTCTGCCAAAGGCACCTGCCTGTGCTTTCACTACCAGCTCTGTCACATGCAACTGGGGCCAATCAAAGATTTGATCATTTCAACACCCCACCTGTCCTTCTTGTGCCAATTCACAAGCCAAAATGTTCACGTAGGTGCCTAGAGTTGCCCTTTGCAGCAGTGACGAAGAATGTGGCATGTGGCTTCCAAAACAACTATTGCTCTGAGCAAAGAGAAAAAACTTAACATTATATGTAGTAACCCTGAAGGACAGAGACCATCCCCAAAACATGAAGAACATCATAAGGCTGCAGCACCTCCCATATGATGATAGGCTATAAGAATTGGGACTGCTCAGCCTGGACAAAAGAAGGCTTCAGAGAGACCTTATAACAGCCATGCAGTACCTGAAGGGCACCTACAAGAAAGCCAGAAAGGGACTTTTTACAAGGGCTTGTAGTGACAGGATAAGTGGTAATGGATTTAATCTGGAAGAGCATAGATTGAAATTGGGTATTAGGAAGAAACTCTTTACAGTGAGGGTAGTGAGACACTCGAACAGGCTGCCCAGTAAGCTGTGGATGGCTACGGATAGAACACCTCCCTGGAGCTGTTCAAGGCCAGGTTGGATGAGGCCTTGAACAATCTGGTCTAGTGGAAGGTGCCCCTGCCCGTGGAAGGGGTTTGAAACCAGATGTCTTCAAGGACCCTTCCAACCCAAATCATTCTATGATTCTATGAAACAAAATGATCTTGAGGATAAAATCTATCTACAGAACCAGGCCATATGGTCCACAGCTTCTCCTTTCAGATATCTCTGTTTCACTTTGGAAGCACCATTGGTCTGGACACATCATGACACTGAACATTTAAACATCACACATCTGCTTTTTCAAGGAGCCACAGTTTGACCATGGAGAAAATCATGTGCTCATGCAGTGGAAAGGGAGATAGGACAGAATGGGGAAAGGATTATGTGTGTTCTATCTCTTATTCAGAAATTCAAGAGGGAGAAAGCATAGGAGTGTGTTGCAGTGGGGGATTCTGCCGCCTACGCCGATTTGTGGTGAAGGGGAGAAATCAATCGGTGTGAGATAATTATGTATAAAAATATGTAGTTATTAAACTCAATATTCTGAACTCTCGTCACCCCCAAGCACTATATTTAATATTAAATGGATTCTATTCACGGTTATGGAAGAACCTTATGGGAATAATACATGATATGTCTTATTAATAACTATATTACAAGGACTAGCATACAACTATTAACAGACTACTAACAGAGAGAGGAGTTTTCCCTGTGGCTCAATGCTGCTTGGGGTCAATACACTATTTGCCCAGCAGGGTGGGCTGAAACACTTTCTGCTCTATGGCAGGACACTACAGATATTACAGAGGTATTAAAGCTTTTACTCACAGTTCTGATTAATCATCAGTAATCGTTAATCACCCTCCGGGGCTATATCAACAGCCTATTTAAAGGTGTCCAAACCTCGGGGGAACTTTGCCTGTGGACCTGTGAGGCTGGAAATCCTCCCAGCTTGAGGGGAAATGGAAATCTTCCCTACTTTAGGGAAGATTAATAATCTTCCAAGCTTCTGGTGAGAGGATTCAGTCATCCCAGCTATCTGGGGAAATGGATACAGTTTCTGACCTCGTTCTCCTGGTGAGGATGCTTTGTCTGCCTTGTATCCTAGTTCCTTTTGGATGCTTTGTCCGGGGACTGCTGGCAGGACCTCTGGTGCAGGAGAAGGGATGCCGTGCAGCCTGAGCACGGTTCTCATGCTGGCTGGGAAGTTGATTGCATGTGCAGACAAGCAGGTCTGCTCCTTGTATATCTGCAGCAATGGCTCTTACCAGGCAGTGAAGGCAGTGGGCATGCAAGGTGTGCACGGCTGGCTGGGGAGTCTGAGCTACTTGTAACTCACAACAGCTGGCTGGGAGATTCTGTCTCCATAACCATGTAAGCAAAGGCTGGTGAGTCTAAATCTAATAATACAGGCAAGGTATGCCCGAATGCTGGCGATCGTGAGTAGGGGGGGCCTGAGGATGGGGCCTCAGCGTGAGTGTGAGCACACTTGTGAAGCCAGTGCATGAGTCAGAGCAGGAGAAGCAAAAGAAGCAAGCAGCATAACAAGTGGAGGGGAAGCAGCAAGCAAGTTAGAAGCCGCGTTTCAAGAAGCATATCAAGTGGGAGCATGTGTGAGCTCCCATTTATGAACTGTGGGCATGAGATCAATTGCCTAATTGGCCACCAGTGACCAATTGGTTTGGCAGTCAGCCAAACAATACCGTAATAGGCTATATCACTTGCCTTGTACCTCCAAATTTGGAGAGAGGGAGAGAGCATAGGCTGGGTCACACGCTGACAGCGTGGGCTTATGCAACCTGTTTATGCACCTGAGGGGTGGTTGTAGCCAGGAGAAGGTTGCTCTCTTCTCTCAGGCGGCCAGCACCAGAACAAGAGGACACAGCCTCAAGCTGTGCCAGGGGAAATTTAGGCTTGAGGTGAGGAGAAAGTTCTTCACTGAGAGAGTCATTGGCTACTGGAATGGGCTGCCCAGGGAGGTGGTGGAGTCGCCGTCCCTGGAGCTGTTCAAGGCAGGATTGGATGTGGCACTTGGTGCCATGGTCTAGCCTTGAGCTCTGAGGTAATGGGTTGGACTTGATGATCTATGAGGTCTCTTCCAACCTTGGTGATACTGTGATACTGTGATATATAACTTGTTTACTACCTGGGCCTCAAGCAGGCCAGACCCTGTGGCACCTTGGCCTATTGTACCTTTTTCTGCCTTTAATGTGTTTACCCCTAGTTTGGGCTTGTTTACCCCTGGTTCAGGGAGGAAAACGTATTTGGGCAGGCAAGGCAAAGTGAGGCATAAAATAAGCCTGTTTTTCAGGCCTACAGGCCCTCCACGACAGAGTGCTAATGCTGAGAGCAGTCTTCAGGGCACATGCCATCCAGGTCACCCCACCTTGCTCTGTAGCACCACAATATCTGCCTTCTGTTGTGCTTGTCCTTTGCCCCCGCTCTGTCTTTCAAACTGTAGCTTCTTTCAAGAGAGGACAGTTAAGGTTTTTTTGAAAAACAAGGTGGTCATACTTCTCAGGCACACGATCCTGTAGTGCAGACACAGTTTCTACAGCATAATATCCTGACAGCCACATCACAGTGAGGATCCTGCTGAAACAGGGGTTTGTGCAAAACGTTGAAGTTCGTCTGTGTTTGTGCAGCCTCTGTGTACCTGGTCATCTTTCCCAGAGCAAGATGTTCTTTTCATTGTCACTTCATTCCAGTTCTCTGTTTGTGCTCTGCTGCTTCCTCAAAACAGTCGTGTGCCGAGAGCGGCTTGGACAGTGAGGTGTGTTCTTCATCGCCTACAACTCCTCAGTGGTTCTCCAGGCCTTGGAAATGGATGAAGAAACACTGAGCCTCTTCACTATTTACTCAAGATGTCTTACTCTTTGCTTCATCTTTTACTGGTTCTTCCTCCTCCTTGCACTAACCTCCTTCATCTCTGCCTAGGCAGAAGTAATCATTCTGCAGTGCTACTTAACCACAAAACCTATGCAAAGCTAAGGTCTGGCCTGAAGGTGCCTAGGTGGCACTAGGGCTAGGTCTTAAGGTCTCTGTTCTCTGGTGAGACCTCACCCAGAGTAGTGTCCAACTCTGGGATCCCTAAAACAAGAGTGACCTGGACCTGCTGTAGTGGGTCGAGGGGAGAGCCACAAAGATAATCAGAGGGCTGGAACACCTCTCCTGTGAACACAGGCTGAAAGGATTTGGGTCGTTCAGCCTGCTGAAGAGAAGGCTCTGGAGACATAAGTTCGCTATCTGAAGGGGGGCTACAGGAAGACTGGGGAAGGACTGTTGAGATGGGTTTGTAGCAATGGGACAAGGGGCAATAGTTTTAAACTGGAGCAGAGTAGGTTTAGATAGGACATAATCACAGAATCACAGAATGTTAGGGGTTGGAAGTGACCTTGAAAGATCATCTAGTCCAATCCCCCTGCCAGAGCAGGATCACCTATAGTAGATCACACAAAAATGTGTCCAAGGTGGGTTTTGAATATCTCCAGAGGGAGACTCCACAATCCCCCTGGGTAGCCTGTTCCAGTGTTCTGTCACCTTCACAGGGAAGAAATTCTTCTTCACATCTACATGGAGCTTCCTGTGCCTCAACTTCCACCCATTGCCCCTTGTCCTGTGATTGGGTATCACCAAGAAGAGCCTGACTGCCCTCTTGGCACTCACCCTTTACATATTTAAAACATTAACAAGATTAATCCTTAGTTTCCTCCTCTCCAAGCTAAAAAGCTCCATCTCCCTCAGTCTTTCCTCATAAGGAAGATGTTCCTCTCCCTTAATCAGTTTTATGGCTCTGCATTG
The DNA here is from genome assembly GCA_013400475.1 of Tricholaema leucomelas. Lineage (NCBI taxonomy): Eukaryota > Metazoa > Chordata > Aves > Piciformes > Lybiidae > Tricholaema lacrymosa > Tricholaema leucomelas. The sequence continues at coordinate 86,436 of WAAF01004288.1, read as the reverse complement.
GACTCTCTCAAGCACTGCCCTGTCCTTCTTGAACTGAAGGGCCTAGAACTGAACACAATATTCAAGGCATGGCCTCACTAGGGCAGAGTAAAGGGAGAAGAGAACCTCTCCACCTACTAACCACAGCCTTTCTAATACACCCCACAATGGCACTAGCCTTCTTGGCCACAAGAGCACATTGCTGCAAGAACAAAAGTTCTTTACAAGGAGAGCAGTGAAATACTGGAAGAGTTGCCCAGAGATGTGTTTGAGATGGCATCACGGGAGACATTCAAGATCAGGCTAGATGCAGCCCTGGACAGCCTGATTTAGTTGGAGGTGTCCCTGTTCACTGTAGGTGGTGTTGGACAAGATGACTTTTGAGGATCCCTTCCAACGCAGTCTGTGAATCTGTGAATTTGTTCTTTTGTCTATCTAAGAGCTGTAGGAGTACATAAATATTATTGCTGAATGTCATGACCAAACTGCTCCCCAGTGACTTTCCTACTCCTCAGCTCTATTCCAAACTTTTCTACTTCCCTGCCTTACTTTCTTGATGTTACCTGCAACTACATCTTCTCCTCTCAATCACCAATTCCTTTGTGCTTACTCTCCATAGTTTTATGTGCCCACTGTTCCTGTGCCTCAGATAGGTGTACTCTTCAGCCATTGCACCTCTCTGCAACCTACTGCAAGCCTGCTGTGGAGAATAGCAGACATCAGTCATGGGCAATGCTTTGGGAACACCTGCAGAGGTCACAAAATGAGAACGCTCCTCCTGACCAGTAAGCAGAAGTGTTTAGGCAGGTGGTACTCAGCTCTTTGCCTGAGCCATCAGACTGTAGGTGTTTGCATGAAACCCAGGATATTTAGATCTCTGGGTAGCTTTGGAATCAGTAAAACTTGATAAATCTAGGAGTTGGAGCAGCTAAAAGAGCTAGATTGTAGCTGCCTCTACATGGAAGACTGTCTACATCCTAAACCAAAGACCAAAATTTCACCTTAGTCCTGTTCATGAGGATCTAATCATGTGGACCGTAATCATAGAATCATGGAACCACAGAATGCTAGGGTTTGGAAGGGATTTCCAGAGATCACTGAGTCCAAACAGGACCACTTAGGATAGGTCACACAGGAACATGTCCAGGCAGGCTTTGAAGATCTCTAGAGAAGGAGAATCCACAACCTCTCTGGGCAGCCTGTTCCAGTGCTCTGTCATCCTTGCAGTTAAAAAAGAATCTCCTTTTGAGATGGTCTTTACTGTGAAAGGGTTTACATCCATTGGCTCTCAGCCTATCACTGGACATCACCGAAAAGAGACTGGCTTCATCTTCCTGACAGACACACTTGAGATATTTGTAGACATTGATAATATGTCTCTGAATAGCTCCCTGAAGAAACCTCTCTCCTTCTGATGAGTCTAGAAGGAGCCAAACCTCTTTCCCTGTCTTCTCTGACACAGAAGGCTGTTTGTAGGATTCAACCTGACACATTTTCCAGCCTAACATCCATTGGCACATATTTGCCCTGATTCTGCCACTGGCTGGTGATGTCTCTCCAGCCAAGCAAATACATATCAGCCTTGATAGGATGCCTCTAATAAGTACAACTGGAGTCACTTCCCTACATCTGGGCAGCCAGCAGTGTTTGCTGAACATAGCCGGCAAAGCAGATGCTCCCAGCCCTCAGCAGCTTTGCCTTTTCCTTCAGGTCCTGTCCAGGAGGCATCCATGCTTTCTGCACTGGCACCAGGAGAGCTGTTGGCAGGAATCTGCTATCTCATGCCCATGTGGCATCTCACTTCAGTCCAAGCCACAGCATCTGAACACCAAAGCTCTGACCTTGAGGCTTTGCAGTTTGATCAAGGTGAAATCTGATCTGCTGTCCTGAGGCCAAGAAACGCCAGGATGGCAGACAGCAGGGAAGAAAGGTCAGCAGAGCTTTTTGCTGTCATCCAAGGTCCTGGGAGAAACCAGACTGCTCCTGTAGGGGTCAAATACTAGGATGAGTAAGAAGAAAAAGCTGCCAAGAAGTTTATTCATTCTGTTAGAAAAGTCAACAGTGAAATATTACAGAGAGATTAAAGCCCTGTATAATGACTTAATTTATTGAGAGTTAATGCTCTGGTCCCTCACTGATGAGGAAGGATCGGAGGGAAACGGAATTGTTAAGCACCACAACTGCCCAAGCTAAACTCTTTCCTTTTGAGACTTAGAGTTCAGAGAGACATGAGCTGCATAGAAGAGAGTTTCATGATGTTACCTGCAACTATGTCTTCTCTTCTCAAGTCTGGGTCTCAATCATCCATGCCCTTGTGATTATCCTCCATAATTTCATGTGCCCCACCTCTTCCAAGTCCCACAGAGGTGCCCTATCCAACCACTGCACCTCTCAGCAACCTACTGCCAATCTGCTTTGAGAATAGCAGACACCAGCTGGACAGCAGAGACAGTCAGTGAACACAAATGCATCTCTACTGATGTGTAGATGCATGAAGGAGGATGGGTAGGGCTCTGCCTGAGAACCTGGCATCCTTGCCCAATGCCAGCCATTCCTCTAGGCAGCAATAACAGCTGTACTGCTCAGTGTTTCTGTCATGTTTCCACACATAGATCTCTAAGCACTTCACATTGTTGTCTCAGTTCACTCAGAGAAAGACAGCACCAAGCAACTGATTTCTAAGGTTGCCCAGCAGTCCAGGGAGGCAGAGAAGGATAGTTGCAGGAAGCCATCAGAGTGCTACCTGCTTCTCTAGATTGCCTGTCTCTTGGTAGAAAGGCAAAGATGAAGCCTCACATCTCACCAAAAAGCCCAGAGATAAATGGGAACCGATGCAAAATACCAGCAACTGCACAGATTCATAGAAGAGCAGTACACATGACTAAAGAGTTTGGGGAACAGATTCCCGGGGAGGGAAAGAGAGATAAATATGTTTAGCAGCCTAGCTATGCCCAGAGGAGCATAGTTAACCTGCTACAAGTATTTGATGGAAGAATAATTGTCCTGGGAGGAATAAAGGTCTTACAGCTATGAAGAATAGGGTGAAATTAAAAGGGTGGAGATTTAGGCACTGATGGACACAGTCGATAACGGCAATGCTGACCTGCCTCCCTGAGGAAAGCCTGTTGCTTCACTCATGCAGAGCTGCCCAGGAGACAATAATCTCCTAGCAGAGCCGTGGACTCTCTGGAGATTTTTTCCAGTCCTATTTACTTGGTTTCCATGGAATAACAGGTTTTCTGTCTCAGTAGCCTGTCACTAGGGGTCAGGTGGGGGTTTGTTCTGTAAAATCTGATGACAGCTAAGGGATACCTGGTAAAACTATACCGCTAGAGAGTCTAACCAAACATCCGTCTCTAGAAACACAAAGTGATGGTAGTAACGTACGATGCCTCCAGCCCTTGGCTCCAGAGGAAGAGGTATTGTCAATCTTGTTAGAAAAGTGAGGGGTTGAAATCCAGCATTTCTTATCACTAAGGAAATATTGCAAAATGTAAAGTGTTGTGATGGCAGAGCTCAGGATAATGCCCTTTGAAAGCATGGGGAAATAGAGTCATGAGAAGAGGGTGTTTTAGTGTGTAATGGAGGTTTCACTGCATACAGCTGATGAGCACAGGTTTAGCACACTCTAATAGCTTGCAAACCATCATCTACTGCTGAAAGCAGTGAAACCAAATGGTCTGAGCTTGGCATGAAAGGAAAGTAAGCGCATTGCACTCACCTACCTCCAGCATTGGAGGAACGCATGTTCTTTGAACATTTATTAACCTGGTCAACTGCTAGGTGCTGCACCGGGTCACACAACACCAAGCTTTGCTACGGGCTTGGGGCAGAGGGGATGGATAGCTGCCCAGCAGAGAAAGGCCTGAGAGTGTTGATCAATGGCTGGCTGAACATGAGCCAGCATGTACCCAGATGGCCAAGAAGGCCAACAGTGTGCTGGCCTGTATCAGTGCGGCCAGTAGGACAAGGGAAGCGATTGTGCCCATGTACTCAGCATTGGTGAGGCCACACCTTGAGTACTACTTTAAGTCTGGGGACCTGTGCTAGTTTGAAGCTAGCTAGAATGTTTTGGTGAGAAGAGCTAGATTACAGGCTGTGAAAGGACAACAGTGATGATGTCTACCTCACTCATTGGCTTGTTGAGATGTGTAAAAATGGAAAGCAAAACATAGATAACCACTTCTGCTGCTGGCGAGCTCTGGGCTGCATCTCTCCTAACCACACCCTCCATTTCCTTGGCTAATCCACTTTGCTTCCTAAGCCCCCTGGCTGAGCCTCCATTCTTCCTTGGGACTGGGGTAAGGTTGAGAGGGGTAGGGGGAAGGTGAAGGGGTGGTTGAGAGCCCCTCCTGGGGACTCAGGTTTCTGGGAGGGCTGTTGTGTTTCTGTATTACCTTTTACCTTGTATATTTCTGTCTATAACTGTATATACTGTAACTATCTGCTTGTACATTGTGCCAGCTGTAAATATAAGCTTCATTCATATTTCCAGAGCTGGCTGAGTCTAGTCTGGGTGATTTCTAAAGTGTGAGGGGGCAGGGAACACCCAAACCTTCTCAGGACCCTTCACTACTAGAAGAAAATTTAGGTTCTGGAGTGTGTCCAGAGAAGGCCAATGAAGCTGGTGAAGAGTGTAGAGAACAGGTCTTATGGGAAGCAGCTGAGGGAACTGGAGATTGTTTAGTCTAGAGAAGAGGAGGCTGAGGGTAGACCTTGTTGCTTTCTACAACTCCTTAAAAAGAGGTTAGAGTGAAGTGGGTGTTAGTCTTTTCTCCCAGGTATCTAGTGACAGAATGAGAGCAAATGGCCTCAAGTTGTGCCACGGCAGCTTTAAATTGGATATTAGGAAAAATCTTCTTTAATGAAAGAGTGGTCAGGCATTGGTATAGGCTGCCCAGGGAAGCGATCAAGTCATCATCCTTGGAAGTGCTCAAGAAACAGCATTCAGGACATGGTTTAGTGGGCATAGTGGTATTGGCCTGATGGTTGGTCTTAATGATCTGAGAGGTCTTTTCCAACCATAATGATTCTATGATTTTATGATTTTAAGGTTGCGGTGCTGTACAAAAATTTCTTGTCTAAATGTAAAATTCAGTAACTGTATGAACCAGACAGAGCCAAAGGCATTGCTGAGATCAGCTTTCTGCAGGGCTTTCTTCATAGATTCCCAGCCCTCAGAGTACCTTGAATGGCACACTTGCAGGATGAGCTCTGTACCTTTGCTCATATCCCCAAATCTAGGGTACTTTCCATGTAACAGTGGCAAGGGTTGTCATTATAACTGGCTGTTTTCTCCAAACTGCTCTCTCTGTCCTTCTGGGAGAAGTTACCACTTTGCTAATCTTCTGATTCTTTTGCCTGGCATCAACACAAAAGAACACAATGGTTTGGGGAGAGAATTGCCCATTTTCTACACCTACTTTCCTATCCTTTTAGGTTTATATTCATACTCACAGAAAATCTACTCTAAGGCTCTGTCTCTTCTTAATTTGCTTTAACTAAAGTATCCAGATCTGAAGTGAATGCACACCACTTGTTGAGTCTGTCTTCACTGGATGTGTAGGGCTCCATGTGCCCTCTCATAGAATGATTTGGGTTGGAAAGGATCTTAAAGTCATCTATTTCCATCCCCTCTGCTGTGGGCAGGAACATCTCCTGCTAGACCAGGCTGCTTTCATTAACCCTCAAGAATTTTAAGGGAGTACACCACAGTACAATCACAGAATCATAGAATCAACCAGGTTGGAAGAAACCTCCAAGATCGTCCAGTCCAACCTAGCACTCAGCCCTGACCAGTCAACTAGACCATGGCACTGAGTGCCTCAGCCAGGCTTTGCTTCAACACCTCCAGGCACAGCGACTCCACCACCTCCTTGGGCAGCCCATTCCAATGCCAATCACTCTCTCTGGCAACAATTTCCTCCTAACATCCAGCCTCGACCTCTCCCAGCACAACTTGAGACTGTGTCCCCTTGTTCTGTTGCTGGTTGCCTGGCAGAAGAAACCAACCCCCATCTGGCTACAGCCTCCCTTCAGGTAGTTGTAGGCAGCAATGAAGTCACCCCTGAGCTTCCCCTTCACCAGCCTAAACACCCCCAGCTCCCTCAGCCTCTCCTCATAAGGCTGTGCTCCAGGCCCCTCACCAGCTTCGTTGCCCTTCTCTGGACACATTCCAGTGTCTCAACATCTCTCTTGAGTTGAGGAGCCCAGAACTGGACACAGGACTCAAGGTGTGGCCTGACCAGTGTTGAGCACAGGGGAAGAATAACCTCCCTTGTCCTACTGGCCACACTGTTCCTGATCCAGGCCAGGATGCCATTGGCTCTCTTGGCCACCTGGGCACACTCCTGCCTCATCTTCAGCTACTATCTACCAGCACCCTCAGGTCCCTTCTGCCTGGCTGCTCTCCAGCCACTCTGTCCCCAGCCTGTAGTGCTGCTTGGGGTTGTTGTGGCCAAAGTGTAGAACCCTGCACTTGGCCTTCTTAAATCTCATCTCACTGGCCTCTGCCCATCCATCCAGCCTGTCAAGGTCCCTCTGCAGGGCTCTCCTACTCTCCAACAGATCCACAGCTGCTCCTAACTTAGTGTCATCTGCAAACTTATTGATGCTGGACTCAATCCCCTGGTCCAGATCATCAATGATGATATTGAACAGGACTGGGCCCAGCACTGATCCTTGAGGACAGCACTAATGACAGCTGCCAACTGGATGTGGCACCATTCACCACCACTCTCTGGGCCTGGCCCTCCAGCCAGTTCTTGACCCATTTTAAAGTCTTGCTTTGTTCTGCTTTACAGTCCTCAGTCTAATATAGACAAAATTTTACATCAGATAACACAAGAAATGTGGGACTGAAACAGAACTGAATGAGAAACTTCCAGTTTTCATATCCTGTGGCACCATGAATGCTTCAAATATCATTTTCAAAACATTAATTGACAATAAAGTCCACACAGATAGATGCTGTGACCAGAAGAGGCAAAACATGGCTGTGTGTTGCAGGTTTGAGGCCACAAACAACCTAGGACTGGATGGCAGGAGTCATTCTTACTCCTCTTAGAGAGTTAAGACTGATTGCTGGAAGAGTTTGCTTGAGAAGGGTGTGGGATGCTTCAGCATTGATCTTAGAAACTCTCAGCGATTCTATCTTCTGGTCAGGGCTACAACAACTTAATTTCACTTGAACTTAACACAACAAGGGGACACAGTCTCTGGTTGTGTTGTGGGAGGTCTAGGCTGGATGTTGGGAGGAAGTTGTCGCCAGAGAGGGTGATTGGCATTGGAATGTGCTGCCCAGGGAGGTGGTGGAGTCACCGTCCGTGGAGGTGTTGAAGCAAAGCCTGGCTGAGGCATTTAGTGCCACGATCTTGATGACTGGATAGGGCTGGGTGCTAGGTTGGACTGGATGATGTTGGAGGTCTCTTCCAAGCTGGTTGATTCTATGATTCTATTTCCTACTGCAGATATGCAAAAGGCAATCAGGTAAAATGGATACATCCACAAGGTAAGCCAATTCCATAGGACCAAATCCATCTGGAATCCTCCAACCCTTCCACCCTTGGCAGGCCTGAGAGTAGGCCAGAACTGCTCCCCCCAACTCCCATCTTAGGCTTACAAGTCCTCAGCAGGCTGCACGACGCAGCTCAACATTCTCTTCCAGCTAGAAGCCATCTCCCACACAGAAACCATGAGATAAGAAGGGACAGAGTCTGCCCAGAGAAAAGAAGTGAAGGGAGGAGAGACAGGGAGGCAAAGAGAATGATACTGGCCAGGCACTGGCTTAATAAGCTATAATACCTGAAAATAGAATGGAATAACAATATTACAGCATCCTGAGACACCCAGATCCATCCCTTGGGACAGGTCTTGCTTTCTTAGGTCTTGCTTTCTTAGGGCAAACTACAACACTGTGACACGATGGCACATAAAAATGTGTGATGGTTGAGGTGTTACCTGCCCCCCCCCCACTTTGGAAATCACCCAGACTAGACTCAGCCAGCTCTGGAAATATGAATGAAGCTTATATTTACAGCTAGCACAATGTACAAACAGATATTTACAGTATATACAGTTATAGACAGAAATATACAAGGTAAAAGGTAATACAGAAACCCAACAGCCCTTGCAGAAACCTGAGTCCCCAGGAGGGGCCCCCAACAACCTTTTCACCTTCCCCCCCACCTCAACCTTACCCCAGTCCCAAGGAAGAATGGAGGTTCAGCCAGGGGATTAGGAAGCAAAGTGGATTAATCAGAGAGATGGCAGAGAGGCTAGAGAGGGAAAAAAATGCAGCTTTGATCTCCCCAGCAGAAGAAGTGCCGTATTGCTTTCTTGTTTTTATACATCTCAGCAAGCCTATGAGTGAGGTAGACATCAGCCTTGTTTTCCTTCCACAGCCTGTAATCTAATTCTTCTCACCAAAACATTCTAGCTAGGCTCAAACTAGCACAACATGAGAAACCATCAAGTGGGATTTAGATCTGGGTTTCAATTAGGCTTTCAATACTGCAGCAGTATGTGTGAGAAACAGGGCTTACCACTTCCTTCTGCTAGATACTAACTGGGATTGGCCTTTCTTCCAAGGCCAGGAAGAATGCTGCTTCTCACATGAAGTAACTGTGACAAGCAGAGCCCCTCAGGGGTCAGTCCTGGGATCAGTCTTGTTCAACATCTTTGTGGGTGCCACGGACAGAGGCACTGAGTGCAGCCTCAGCAAGTTTGCTGATGACACCAAGCTGTGTGGTGCAGGAGACAGGCTGGAGGGCAGGGATGGCAGCCAGAGGGACCTGGACAGGCTGGAGAGGTGGGCACAAGCCAACCTCATGAGGTTCAACAAGACCAAGTGCAAGGTTCTGCATCTGGGTCGAGGCAATGCCAAGCACAAATCCAGGCTGGGCAGTGAGTGGCTGGAGAGCAGCCCTCAGGAGAGGGACTTGGGGGTGCTGCTGGTGGACCAGAAGCTCAACATGAGCCAGCAGTGTGCACTTGCAGCACGGAGGGCCAGCGAGATCCTGGGCTGCATCAGGAGAAGTGTGGCCAGCAGGTGGAGGGAGGTGATTCTCCCCCTCTAGTCCACTCAGGGGTGACCAGCCCTGTCTCTTCAGAAGGCCAGTGGAAATTTCCCTTTAGAGCTCCCTACGGGAAGGCCTGCAACATATCTCACCTACTCTGGTGATAGCTTTTCACAGGTTCTCTATCCTTATTTTCTGTCCCTCACATGGCAGGCAAAACATGGTTGGACTGATTTACAGTAACATCAGGCCTCCCAGCTCTCTGTGTGTGAGTTTGGTGACACACCCACAGTTACAATATCAGGGCTGGATGCCACGTCCTTCCCCTGCTGCAGTCAAGAAGACATTATTGCTTGGTCAGATCTACTGACCGTGATGCTCCTGCAACCAATTACTTCTTCATTTCAGACAGAAAGAGCTAGTCTAGCTTTAGTGACAGGTCCATTGCTAACTTCATTCAGATGGTAAAAGAAGGGGTAAGGTCCTGAGTATAAAATACCTGAGGAGGTAGACATGAGAAGAAACTTATTTCAGGCAGGGGTCACGCCAGAAACCTGGAGCCACGCCACCCTTCACATGGCAGAGCAGCAGCCAGGAAAGCATGTGTGATCAGCATGATGAGGTCTGGAATTCAAGCCTCGTGGTTTCAGGAGCATTGAAAACAAGGGCTGGTTGCCCTAATGAGCTCCAGCAAAGTATCTGATTTCTTCCTTCCCCTCTTTACAATTCTTCCTTCAAGTGCAGGATAGCCTCCCCACTTGGTTTACAGAGCCTGTCACAGGGCCTTCAGACTGGAGGAGCAAATGTTTCTTTGTAGAATGTCAGCAGCACATGTTTCTGGGAGACTGAAGGGCAGGTGGCACTGCCTTATAAATCATCTAAACATGCCTGGTGTGATAAATGCCTGCTGTATTTTGCATAACATCTGGGACAGCACAGGAGAGACCTTGGGGGCTGGGAGGGAGCAGAAAGTGAACATTTTCTGAATGCTGTGAATTGACAAAGACAGAGATGGTGTCACCATATGGTCAAAGAAACTGTCAGAGATGCCCAGTCTGCCTCCTCTGAGGGGAAAGGCAACGGCTGGGGCATGAATGCAGAGCAACCAAAGAGTATTTGTTCTGTTTGGTGCTGTCAGGATTTGACAGCGTTAAGGATAGTGCGGTCTCTGTGTGGCGGGATGAAAGGACAGAGGGAGAGTGAAAGGAGAAGAGGAATTGTGTGGCTTTCAAATGGACTGTTTGGTTAATTCCCCTGGGCATAAAAGGAGAAAGATCAGGAACAGTAGAAACCAGCACGGGGAAAAGAATTTTCATTAATTACTATGACAGTAACAGGGATCAGGATGAAGAAGGCTTAAAGAAAGACTCTGAAAACCAGTTTGAAGCTTGAGCATGATTTTAGCATCCTAGTTTGACCAAATTATCTGGAACCACCTCCATTTAAATACAGTAAGACATCTCTTGTTGCAAAGGACACCTCTTGTTTCAACCCTCCATGCTTCCAGCCCTCGTCCTAACACCTAGTTCCCACCACAATTGGAATAGAACCCATCTGGTTGTATTTTAATAGGCATTTGAGAGCACTGCTTAGCATAGCCCAAGGAAGCACTACATCAGTCTTCTTAGCACACCCTGTGTAGCTGGATCATTCCTCTTGCCTTTGACACCTGTGCTCCAAACAATGTATGGAGTTGATTGAATCCCAGGCACATCTGGAACCACTAAGGAAAAAGGCATGGAGAAATCTCAAGCAATCATCTATCTCATCCTCGTAATAAGGTAAGATGAACTAGAACTGAACTATGCCTGGCAAATGGCCACCTAATATGCTTTTAAAGAGCTTTCCTGTGATGGACTTTCCACACTCTCCTCAGGCAATCATTTTGGTCCTTCACATACTATAACTATTTATTTCTAGCCTGAATATTTCTTGCTGCCATTTAAGCTTATTATTCCTTGTCCTACCCACCATGGATGAGAAGAACAGTTGATTGTCCTTTTCCTCGCAGCAGCCTTTTTTATACTGGAAAGCTGTTACCACTATCCCACTTTGGTCTTCTTTTCTGTAGGCTAATTAACCCAAATTCACTCCATATTTTTTCAGATGTCAAATTTGATTATTACTGTTCTCTAGCCTCTCTGGTCTGACTTCTTTCTTTAAGGGTAGAGCTAGTGAAAGAAAAAAATTAAAAGGCATGCCCACCATACTTCTCCAAAGAAGTGTTTGGGTTCTCTGTATTTCTGCTGATCCTCAGTCAGCATCAGGTTTTTGCTGGATTATTTTCTCTTGATTTCTCTTGTATCACTCTTTTGTTGCTTCCCAAAGATGTTCAACATAATTTTTGACTATTAATATCTTATGCTGCCTGCTAAGCCCTGCTTCTTGTAGCACCGAGGTGGACTATGATTCTATGAGAAGGGCAACAAAGCTGGTGAGAGGCCTGGAACACAGCCCTGTGACGAGAGGCTGAGGGAGCTGGGGGTGTGCAGGGAGAAGAGGAGGCTCAGGGCAGACCTCATTGCTGTCTACAGCTACCTGAAGGGAGGTTGTAGCCAGGTAGGGGTTGGTCTCTGTCAGGCAACCAGCAACAGAACAAGGGGACAGAGTCTCAAGTTGTGCCAGGGGAGGTCTAGGCTGGATGTTAGGAGGAAGTTGTTGCCAGAAAGAGTGATTGGCATTGGAATGGGCTGCCCAGGGAGGTGATGGAGTCACTGTCCCTGGAGGTGTTCAAGACAAGACTGGCTGAGGCACTCAGTGCCATGGTGCAGTTGATTGGCCAGGGCTGGGTGCTAGGTTGGAGTGGATGATATTGGAGGTCTCTTCCAACCTGGTTGATTCTATGATTCTATCTCAATATTTGGAACATTTGCTTGCTCTGCTAGGCACATGTACAAATATGCACATGCACCCTCACAACTAGATCCAGGCAAATGAAGAATACCATGTCTGAAAGAACCGGGACAAACTGTGACTAATGTCAGACCCCGCTAATGTTTCTTTTGTGTTCACTCTGCTGATATTTATATACTCATACTTGAGAGCACAATGTCAAATGACATCAAAGGTCTTTAAGAAAAGATTGGATGTGGCACTTGGTGGCGTGGTTTAGCTGATGTCATGATGTTAGGTCATAGACTGGACTTGACGATCTCTGAGGTCTTTTTACAGCCTCAATTTTTTTTTTATAGGTTGGACTGGATGATCTTGGAGGTTTCGTCCAACCTGGTTGATTCTGTGATTATTCTATGACTTCCCCATGACTTTGCAGTGCCACACACTGGACAGTAAAAGAAACAAGAGTTTGCCAGCCTAAGCTTAAATAATGCCAAATCAGTGCTAAAGGAGAATAATGCCTTAATATGTGTCCTGTTATTCAGAGATTTGCTTTATCACTAGGTAAGACATAAGGATACAAGATTATGCTCACTGAAAAATAGAGATCTGCATAAAATGGAAGTGAGTTGTGTAAGACAGAACAATGTTCATAGAATCATCCATCCCTTCTCTGGACATGTTCCAATACCTCAACATCTCTCTTGAATTGAGGAGCCCAGAACTGGACACAGCACTCAAGGTGTGGCCCAACCAGTGTTGAGTACAGGGGAAGAATAACCTCCCTTGTCCTACTGGCCACACCTGATCCTCATCCAGGCCAGGATGCCATTGGCTCTCTTGGCCACCTGGGCACCCTCCTGCCTCATCTTCAGCTACTATCTACCAGCATCCCCAGGTCCCTCTCTGCATGGCTGTTCTCCAGCCACTCTGGCCCCAGCCTGCAGTGCTGCTTGGGGTTGTTGTGGCCAAAGTGTAGGACCCTGCTCTTAGCCTTGTTCAATCTCATCCCACTGGCTTCTGCCCACCCATCCAGCCTGGCAAGGTTCCTCTGCAGGGCTCTCCTACCTTCCAACAGATCCACAGCTGCTCCTAGCTTGGTATCATCTGCAAACTTACTGATGTTGGACTCAATCCCCTGGTCTAGATCATCAATAAAGATACTGAACAGGACTGGGCCCAGCACTGATCCCTGGGGCACACCACTAGTGACAGCTGCCAACTGGATGTGGCACCATTCACCACCACTCTCTCGGCCTGGCCTTCCAGCCATTTCTTGACCCATATCAAGGTGAATCTGTCCAAGCCACAAGCTGACAGCTTGGCCAGGAGCTTGTTGTGGCAGACAGTCACTGAAGTCCAGGTAGACTACATCCACAGCCTGCCCCACATTCACCAGGCAGGGAACCTGATCATAAAAGGGGATAAGGTTGGTCAGGCAGGACCTGACCTTCCCAAACCCATGCTGGCTGGGCCCGATTCCTGGCCTGATCCCATCTGAAGTCACACTTAAGAATTCTGTGTTGTTGCTTGCTTCAGGAAAGTTTTCTCCAGTCCTTGTCCCTCTAGATGATTCAGAATTGGAAGCAGAATATTTGCAAGATGGGCACTTTTAGGAAAGTTGTTTTGCTATGTGTTGTTTGTACCAAAATAGAGCACTATCAGTGCTGTAACTTCTTTTTTGACGTCAGAAATATGCCACAGAATTAATAGAATTCATCAGTAATTGTTCCAAAGGGAAATGCATTGTAAGGCTTTAAAATCTGTACACATTTGGCATTGTCTTCATAGCGTCACAGTATCACAGTATGTGATGGTTTGGGTATCCCCTGCCCCCCACACTTTTAGAAATCACCCAGACTGGACTCAGTCGGCTCTGGAAATTTGAATGAAGCTTATATTTACAGCTGGCACAATTCACAAGCAGATATTTACAGTATATACAGTTATAGACAGAAATATACAAGGTAAAAGTAATACAGAAACACAATTCCCCTCCCAGAAACCTGAGTCCCCAGGAGGGGCTCTCAACCACCCCTCACCTTCCCCCTACCCCTCTCAACCTTACCCCAGTCCTAAGGAAGAATGGAGGTTCGGCCAAAAGGGTTAAAAAGCAAGGTGAAGCAGCCAAGCA
>WAAF01004288.1:21080-72327 GCA_013400475.1 Tricholaema leucomelas | reverse complement strand
TACAACCACCCCTCAGGTAGTTGTAGACAGCAATGAGGTCTCCCCTGAGCCTCCTCTTCTCCAGGCTAAACAATCCCAGCTCCCTCAGCCTCTCCTCATAGGGCTTGTGCTCGAGGCCTCTCACCAGCCTCGCTGCCCTTCTCTGGACACGCTCAAGCATCTCATCTTCATAGGCCAGTCTGGGCCCAATATTTCCTGAAACATCCAGAGCACTAAAAGCAAAGATGAACAAGAGTATGAGCCAATGTACCTTTGCTCTTGCTGTCTCTGTTTCTATTTTTGCTGCTTTCATTAAACAGTTTAATATAGGACAGTCTGGACTGGTCAACTTCTGCATGAAGGCAGCAAGTGAAGTAGGCCAGGTAAGCCACGTATGGTAGATGAAGGCATGGAAGAGCAAACAGCCAGCAGTAACAGAACTCAGACATGGGGACAGATAGGGAAAATGACTACAAGGAAGGGAAAGTTGAGATGCATGTTTGATAATACTGTGAGAAACACACAGTCCAGTATCCACACAATGTAGCTGACTCCCTGTAGGGACCTGTCATGAAGTGCCATGATGTATTTGCTATTAATCTCTACTGCAAGCTGCTTCTGTAGCTTTCCTTCCCACAATGGCTGTGTTCAGCACATATCTTCTCTCAGCTGGACTCAGCTTAGAGGCTTTCAGTGCATTTGGGCATGAGAACAAAAGCAGGATGGGCTTTTTGAAAAAAAAAAAAAGCTTTTCATTGCACTTCTTGAGAGTGCTTGCAGAAGTGCTGTTCAGGACTCCCAACGCAGAAAAGGAACAGAAGAGAATAGAATCATAGAATCAAACAGGTTAGAAGAGACCTCCAAGATCATCCAGTCCAACCTAGCACCTAGTCCTGTCCAATCAACTAGACCATGGTTTCAGTTTCATTACTGGTCATTATTTTCTGAGTTACCTTGGATTCAGACTCCTTTCCTTTGATTCAGCATCAAACAAGCTTAATAAGTCAGCTCCATTTCCAGCTTTGCCAAAGTGAAGCCAATTTCTCCTGCTGAAAAGCAGTGGTATGGAGCAGCTTCTGTAGCCTGTGTCATGTGGAAACATTGAGCTGGTCCTACTCCATACTACTTGCCAGGGAAAACTGGCACACTAGGCTGCTCATAGGCATTTGAATACATGGGCAGAAGCCAGCTGAAGTGAACCTGTGATAGGAGAGGGCACACACAGAATTCAACTCCCCTGCCAAAAGCAGGATCCCCTAGAGTAGTCATGCAGGAATGCATCCAGGTGGGTTTTGAAAGTCTCCAGAGAAGACTCCACAACCTCTCTGGGCACCCTGCTCCAGTGCTTCATCACCATTGCTGTAAAGAAGTTTCTCCTTATGTTGAGGTGAAACCTTCTATGTCGTATTTTGTAGAACAAGTTTGTATCTCTTGTTGCTTGTCTTACTACAGTGCACCACCAAAAAGAGATTGACCCCATCTACTTGACACCCACCCCTCAGGTATTTATAGACATTGATCAGATCTCCTCTCAGTCATTCAAGACTAAACAGCCCCAGGTCTCTCAGTTTCTATTCATGAGTATAATTTTCTTGGTTCCTCCCATTGACCAAACCTTTTTTCCATATACTGTAAACCTCCTCTTTCTTTTTGAATTTTTCCAAGAGTTCTCTGCTTATCCATGCATGTCTCCTGCCTCCTCACTTGAGGTTTTTTTTTTTGAGGGAATACATTTTCCTTGAGCTTGGAGAAGGTAATGTTTGAATATTAACCATCTCTCTTACTTCTAGAGCCCTAGCCCATTGGATACTTCTAAGCAGAGTTTTGAGGAGGGCAAAGTTGGCCATCTTGACGTCCAGAGTTGAAATTGTACTTATCACCTTGCTTCTTCATCTTAAACTCTAACATGTCCTGGTCACTACAGCCAAGATTACCCCCAACCTTAACATCTACAACCGATCCTTCTTTGTTTGTTTGGCATCATGCTTCTCCTCATTGGTTCTTCAGCTATCTGCAGCAGAAATTTGTGCCCAGTGCACTGCAGGAACCTTCTGGACTGTTTTTGCTCAGCTGTATCATCTTTCCAACTAATACCAGAGAGACTGAAGTCACCCATGAGCACCAGGGCACTTCATCTATAGAAGGCCTTATCAACAGCCCCTTCCTGGTTTGGTGGCCTGTAGCAAACACCCCTAACTGTATCATTCGTATTTGCATCTCTCTTGACTCTTACCCATAAGCTTTCAGTGCTTTCATCATCTTTCCCTGGGTTAAGCTGGGTGAATGTGTTCTAGTTGCTTGCTCACATAAAGAGCAACTCTACCACCTCACCTTGTCAGTCTATCATTCCTGAAAAGTACATAGCTGGGGCAAGTGGGTCTTAAAATGGGGCAATGTAGTGTGGAATTACATCTGGAGGACCACCAAAGAGATAGTTAGGAACACCTCCATGGGAACCAGACAGCATATTCACTCCAGGTGTCATTAACACTTTCCCAGCAGGATTTGTTAGTATTAGTACCATGGAATAGAGGCATAAATGCATGCTGTGCCTAGCTGTGAGGCATTTCCAGGCAGATGAACATTTAGCACCTCGAATATATAAATACCTTTGTTATATAACAAGGTTTGAGTTATGCTTCTTACAGCCTTGATGGAAATCGATCACAGCTCAGTCTCTCAGCGAATATCACTGCAGAAGCAAAATAACTCTCTCAAACAGCTGCCAAATCTTCCCATAGGGCATAAGCTCTGGTATTCACCCTTTTTGTCCTCAGTTACTGCAGTCAGCAAGGAGGGCTGATTTCAAGCTTTAACTTGTGCTCTGAAGAGACCAAGAGCACTGCTGGAATCCATCAGCTCTTTCCCAAGCACAATCTCTCTGCCAGGCTCCCTCTGCGGCAGGTGACATTAACACTTCTCCATATAGCTCTTCAGAAAGGAATGCTTTTTCACAGCCTATTCATTGACATATAGCTCCCATAGCTAATCCTAAACTGCTTCTAACACCATAAACTATACACGTTACAGAGATTAGAGCTGAGCAAATATTTCACTATAAATCATTTATTCAATAAGTTTCGTATGTTTAGGGGTTTGGGTTGGTTTTTTTTCTCTATTTGTGAACTGTCTTCAAACTGAAAGCCAAATTCCCAGATTCATTCATTAGTCAAAATTGCCTATGAATTTCTCTTGCAGATAGTTTTTGCCCTGCAGGCCATTCATGGACAGTTTGTTATGAATAGCCTCAATTCAATGCTTGGTTGGTTTAGCTGCAACACTCATGTGGAAGTGTCTCTGTTCTGAATGAAAATTCACTTTCGAATATGAACTGAGACTCACACAGTGAATATCTCCCTCTGTTCACTCAGCCCTGGTAGGAATCAGCCTATTTGGTCTAACTGTGTGGGTTAAGCTTTCCACATCAACACAATGGGCTGGAAAAAAAAAGAACAAAGTGCTTCCCAGT
Source organism: Tricholaema leucomelas (assembly GCA_013400475.1). Lineage (NCBI taxonomy): Eukaryota > Metazoa > Chordata > Aves > Piciformes > Lybiidae > Tricholaema lacrymosa > Tricholaema leucomelas. Next base: position 68,879 of record WAAF01004288.1, on the reverse strand, counting down.
TGAAATTGTTCTGTATAAAAGCAGGTTGTGTATACTCTGCTGGATAGTTGAGAAGTGTCAGAGTTGATGTCCTCAGTCTTCCCTAAAAGGTGACCATCAGATGTAAGTGGGAAGATGGCTACATCTACATTGCAGTATCAATTTGTGTAGCAAAAGGTTATCTATTCTCCTGTCATCCAAGAAAAATTGGTGCTTTCTTCTTACTCACTATTATCATAATGAAGTAACACAGGTGACTTTTGAGTCACAGCCAGACCTAGCTCCTTCTTGATAACCTGCTTTACGGTGGGTTAATCCATTCAGTTTGTTTCCAGAGTGTTTGCAATCACCCTTTACTTCTCTAGAGAAGAAAGCAGATGAAGTAGAACAGAATGTATTATATATACTAGTTTGAAGTTTGAGTTACTGTTCAGCAAGCCTGAAGGCTTCTTTCGTCCTGTTATCTGTCTCCAGCAGATGTTCTTTACATCAGATCACTGTGGTTTCAGTCCCTGTTGCTGCCAGTACTGCCAAATCCAGCTGCTACTCACATCGGGACTCTGAACAGCCACCCAGCTGTGCCTGCTGGTCCTGCATCTCCATTAACAGCATGTTGGGGCAGAAACACCCTGCAAATCTCAAGGAGGCAGCAACAGGGGCTGTGTGCGTCTCTCAGTACTCACTCATGCGTGTTTAGGAAGAGATTTCATAGGTTGATGCAATGCCGCTAATTGCAAGGCTTCCTATTTCTCACTGTAAGGCTTTCTTATTCTTTAATTTCTCCATGCAGTTATTTCATGCTGGAAGAGCAGATCCAAAGGCCTTTTCATCTGGGATTTTAGATAAATACATTGGCAGCTTGTTGTGGTAGGCCTTATAGGCCCAAAATAGGCTTATAGATATCCTGTCTTGCCTAGGCATGTTTTTCTGCTCCACCAGAGACCCAAGTGTGGGAAATGGACACAAAACCTGGAGCCAGAGAGTCTGGCCTGCCCAGGGTCCTGTGGTGCAAGGTACACACCCTTAGCTTGTGCCTGCCTAGTGCAAGGCCTCTGCTTTTCCCAAATTAGGGAAAAGTGAGCCTGTGGCTTTGCCTAATATGGTATGGTTTGGCTAACTGCCATCCTGATTGCCTACTCTTGTGTCCAAGGGACAATTAATCTCGGCCCACATTGATAAAAGGAGATTCTCAGGTGAACAACCTGCTTTTGCTTCGCTGCTTTGCTGCCCTGCTCTTTGCGGTGCTCTCTCTGCTGTGCCCAGCTGTGCTGCTATTGCACACTGCCTTACTGCTTGCCTGGTAAACTCCACTGCCGTGAGTTTCCAGGACCAGACTCTGGATGCCTGCATGCAATCGGCCTGTGTAGCCAGCGTGACATGGTGCTGAAACTGCACAACATCTGCCTTCTGCACCTGAAGGTCCTGCCTAGAATCCCTGGACAGATCATCCAGAAGAAGCCAGGAGACAAGGTCAGAGATTGTCTGTGTCCTTTCCCCAGAAGCTGGGAAGATTCAAGTCTCAATGTCCAACAAGACAGAGTCCCCTGAAGGCATTTGGGCACTGTCTGGACTGTGGCTAGATCCCAAAAGGGGAATAATAATTGTAAATGCTCAATGCCTCTTTGTAATTCTCTATTGCCTTCTGCCATAGAGCAGAAAGAGCTTGAGCTCATCTACTGGGCAAACGGCATATTGACTGCAAGGGGCATTTGACCATGGGAATAGTCTCTTCCAGTTCAATTAAAGTTTATCTATTTTGCTGGCTATATTAGATGTAGATATCATCCATAGAATGTTTCCATAACCGTGTATGAACCAAAATATTATTAAAATGAGTGGTCAGAGGTGGCGAGAGCTCTGAATAGCAAAATTAATAAACAATATTAACTTTGGAAAATAGCATCTCACACCAATTAATTTCCCCTCCGCAACACAGCTAGGAGAGAATAGCAAATGTCCCCAGCTGGAGAAAATGTTGACTCTATGTCACAGTCTCACAGTATCACCAAGGTTAGAAGAGACCTCATAGATCATCAAGTCCAACCTGTTACCACAGAGCTCAAGGCTAGNGAAGACAGCAACCTCCTCCTGGCCACAACCACCCTTCAGGTAGTTGTAGGCAGCAATAAGGTCACCCCTGGGCCTCCTCTTCTCCAGGCTAAACAACCCCAGCTCCCTCAGCCTCTCCTCGTAGGGCTGTGCTCGAGGCCTCTCACCAGCCTCATTGCCCTTCTCTGGACACACTCAAGGATTTCAATGCCCCTTCTGAACTGGGGGGCCCAGAACTGGACACAATACTCAAGGTGTGGTCTAACCAGTGCAGAGTACAGGGGCAGAATGACCTCCCTGCTCCTGCTGACCACACCATTCCTTATGCAGGCCAGGATGCCAATGGTCGAGAAACTCAAAGCCAGAAGAAAATCAACAAGGTGGTCAGGAGAGGGAGGGGGAAAAAAAAAAAAACCAAAAAGAGTAAAACTACCCAAATCCAGTAAACAATTGTCAAACCGGAAAGGTTTACAGTTTGTGATGAAAATGATTTCATTTCTTTTCCATGAAAAGCAGACATTTGCTGTGAAAACCTTTCATGGGCATTTCACATGGACTTTTTACCAGCTTGCTTTTCCTTTTTTTTTTTTCTTTTTGGCCAGTAAGTTTTGAAGGTGGTCTAGTATAGGCTGAATAATAGTTATGCCTGTCTTCAAGCTGCCATGTGAAAGCTGTTTGTATTGTTTGTAAGAGAAAAGCCCCTTTACAGTGTCTTCAGAATATATACAAGATAATAAAACCTTCTCTAGACCTCTATTACCTTGAGTTTTGATCAAGTTGAACCTCAGCCTATTGCCATCTTTGGAGGTGTTCAAGAAAAGCCTGGAGAAGGCACTTAGTGCTATGGTCTACTTGGCTGGACAGGGCTGGGTGATAGGTTGGCCTGGAGATCTCTTCCAACCTAATTTTGTGATTCTATGATTCTATTCAAGGCACTGCTGACATTACCCTCCTGAACACCATTTTCTTTAAATGTCTGCCAGCCCTTTCCTCACCAGTTCTCCTTCTTCTTTGCAGTCCAATTGAAACACTTTGCCATCAACTTGACATTCCATCTTTGCATCCACTTCTTTGTACCTGTTTCCTCACTCAGCTTTCTATTAGCACCTTTGCTAAAGCCTCTTGAGTAATCATTCTCTCATCTCTTCCAAAGGGGTTCTGTGGCCAAAGATGCATCCTTCATCTGATCCCTCCTGCAAAGCCATTTTTGCTATCCTCCAAGTCTCCACTTACGTGAGATTTGGCTTTCCAAGGTCATCTCTTGAACAGCTGTGAGTAAATCCAGCATTCTTCTTCTCCAAACACACAGACATTGCTGAACAGGAAACCACAAAGGTACACACTAAATGTGCCCGCTCATTCATCTTACTGTCAGTCTTCTTGCACCCTTCAGGAGAGAAGACTCTTACCTCCTTCAAATACACTGTAATGGCCCTTTTCTATCTTTAAAAGTTTCTACTACTTTTATCATGTTAAGAAAGGAACAAACAAACCAACCAGCAAAGGAAAAAGTAAGCAACACTTCACCTAGTATGGGAATGAACCCCCCTTTCGGTTTACAGCAGCAGCTGTTGAAGAGTGAACAGCAAAGCTGCATCACAGCAGGGAAGAATGAGAGGGAAAAGCCTGTAGCTGGTTAAAACTACTTTGGTAGGAATTTATAGAGGTGAAATAATTTACATTCCTAATTCTAAAATTTAATCAAAGTTCATGTAGTTTGCTTTCTGGAACACCTTGAGGGGGATGCAGAGGGAAAAACAGTGACTAAGGATGAGGAGAAGGCTGAGGTGCTCTATGCTTACTTTGCTTCAGTCTTTGGCACTGAAACCAGCAGTTTGCTTCATGAGCTAGGACTGAGGGAGGGGAGTCAGAATGAGGCCATCACAATAAATGAGGGAGTGGTTAGCAATCTTCTACATTACTTAGATGCACACAAGTCCATGGGGCCAGATGGGCTACCCCCAAGGGTGCTGAAGGAGCTGGCAGATGTGCTCGCCAGGCTGCTCTCCATTCTTTACCTGAAGTACTGGCTAACTGGGGAGGTCCCAGTGGACTGGAGGGTAGCAAATGTGACACCCATCTACAAGAAAGGAAAAAAGGAAGATCCAGGAAACTATAGACCTGTCAGTCTGACCTCAGTACCAGGGAAGGTCATGGAGCAGGTCATCTCAAGGGCTATTACACACCATGTAGAGGACAACCTGAAGGGCAGGTCCTACCTGACTAACTTGATCTACTTCTATGACAAAATGACCTGACTACTGGATGAGGGAAAGGCTGTGGATATTGTCTACCCAGACTACCAAAAAGCCTTTGACACTGTTCACTACAGAATTCTCATGGACAAACTGACTGCCTATGGCTTGGATGAGCACAGCTCTGCTGGATAAAGCACTGGCTGGATGAAAGGGCCCAAAGGGTGGTGGTCAATGGAGTTAAATCCAGCTGGCAGCCAGTCACAAGTAGTGCCCCCAGGGCTCAGCGTTGGGACAACGTTTTTATTGACGACCTTGATGAAGACATAGAGTGTGTCATCAGTAAGCTTGCAGATGATACCAAATTGGGTGACAATGTAGATCTGCAGGAGCATAGGGAAGCTCTACAAAGGGACTTGGATAGATTGGATAGATGGGCCAGTGTCAATGGCATGAGCTCTTCAACAGGGCTAAATACAGGTGCTGCACTTGAGGTCACAACAACCCATAACAACCCCCAAATGTTACAGGCAGTGGGAAGTGTGGCTGGGAAGCTGTCTGGCAGAAAAGGACCTGGGGGATGTAATTGACAAGCAGCTGAATATGAGCTAGCAGTGTGCCCAGGTGGCAAAGAAAGCCAGTGGCATCCTGGCTTGTATTAGAAATGCTGTGGCCAGCGGGGATAGGGAGGTGATTGTCCCCTTGTACTCTCTGCTCTGGCGAGGCCACACCTTGAGTATTGTGTTCAGTTTTGGGCACCTCAATACAAGAGGGATGTCAAGGTGCTGGAGTGGGTAAAGGGCCTGGAAAATAAATCTTATTAGGAGTAACTGAAGGAGCTGAGGATGTTTAGTTTGCAGAAGAGGATGCTGAGGGGAAACCTCATTGCTGTCTACAGCTACCTGAAAGGAGGTTGTGGAGAGGTTGATGCTGGTAATTCTCACAGGTAATTAGTGATAGAACAAGAGGGAATGGCTTCAAGCTGTGACTGGGTATGTTCAGACTGGACATTAGGAACGATTTTTTCATGAGAAGATTGGCCAGGTTTTGGAATGGGTTGCCCAGAGAGGTGGTTGAATCACCAACTCTGGATGTGCTTAAAAGTCATTTGGATGTGGTGTTTGGGGATATGGTTTAGGGTGAACCTTGCAGAGTAGGGTGATCAGTTGGACTTGGTGACCCTGAGGGTCTTTTCCAACCTGAGCATTTCTGTGGTTCTGCAGAAAGGTTCATAGCTGTGAGTCTTGTCAGAAGCAAATAAACCATATTAATGTGTGCCTTCCACGATGTATTGGACATTGTACTAGTTTGAAGCTAGATAGAATGTTTTGGTGAGAAGAATAAGATCACAGGCTGTGAAGGACAAACAAATGGTGATGTCTGCTTCACTCATAGGCTTGCTGGGAGGTATAAGGGCAAGAATCCAAACACAGATAAGGCATTTGGGCACTGCCTGGGCTCTGGGCTGCATTTTTCTCTAACCTCACCTACTGTCTCTCTGATTAATCCACTTGCTCTTAACCCCCCTGGCCTACCCTCCATTCTTCCTTGGGGCACAAGGCAACATCTGGGGTAAGGTAGAGGGGTGGGAGAAGGTGGAAGGGTGGTTGGGAGCCCCTCCTGGGGACTCAGGTTTCTGGGAGGGCTGTTGTGTTTCTGTATTACCTTTTACCTTGTATATTTCTGTCTATAACTGTATATACTGTAAATATCTGCTTGTATACTGTGCTAAGCTGTAAATATAAGCTTCATTCAAATTTCCAGAGCCATCTGAGTCTAGGCTGGGTGATTTCCAAAGTGTGGGAGGGTGGGGAACACCCAAACCACCACAGACATGAGAGGGAGAAAAGCCAGTGGAAGGGTTGTTAGGCATTAAAACAGGCTGCCCAGGGAGTTGATTGAATGTGTCCCTGAATATGTTCAAAAGCCATGTAGATGTGGTTATTTGGGATATGGTTTAGCTGTGGACTTGGTGGAGTAGGGTTAATGTTTGGAATCAATAATCTTGAAGGTCTTTTCCAACCCAAATGACTCCATGATTCTATGATTCTGATTTGCAAACAAAACACTTGACACTTTTTATTACCTTGGAAGAAATTGTGCTCTCACTCAGAATCTCACCGTTTCCCTCCTTGTACTGCCTGCTGCCTTGGAGCAGCTCAGCACAGCCCCTCACCCAGTGAGGCTCTTCTCCCTTTGAAAGCAGGAGGCTGATGGATCCTAGCTAGAAGTGTGTCACCACTCAGTCTCCTTCATCTTTCCCCAGGAAACCTTGAGAATTTTTCCTCTCTAGCACTGGCCTTGGAAGACACAAAGGCTGCATCCAAGGTTATATGAATGAAGGGTGCAAGGTCCCTCCTACAAAGCAAATGAATGATTACAAAGCCATTGTACCAGAAAGACAGAAAAACAAGGCACATTGATGGCAACTCTTTCACTTGATTGTATTTTTCTTCTCTCACCCTTTGCTTTGGAGCTATGTAAGATGATAAGAGCAAGGAGAGATTTCACTTAAATTAGGTTTACAAATAGCCCAGTGAATAGGGAAATGAGCTGCATATGCTGCATGTTAAAGTGTCACCACCACGCAGCCCGGTGCGACTGGGATTTGGAAAGAAGCCGGGAAAGAAGCAGATTAGGTGCAAGAGACTGTCAGTCAGGAGCATGCTGCAAGCTTTCTGGGCGTGCAGCTGCCAAAGCGTTTGCTGCTGCTGCCCTCCGACGGTCCGTGCCTGCAAGCCACATGCATAGAATCACAGAATCCTTTGTGGCTGGAAAAGGCCTTTAAGATCATTGAATCTAAACAACTCGACCAAGTCTGGTGCTAAAACTTGTCACACAGCTCCACATCTCTGCATCTTTGAAACACCTTCAGGGACAGGGATCCAACCACCTCCCTGGGGAGCCTGATTCAGGGTTTAACCCTTTCAGAGAAGTTCCGTCTAATAGCCAACCTAAACCTTCCCTGGTACAACTTGAGGTTGTTTCCTCTTGGCCTCTGACTTACTACTGGAGGGAAAAGATAGAAAACTGACTCCCACCTCACTATGACCTCCTTTCAGGAGGTCCTTTCAGGTTTCCTTAAACCTCTTTTTCTCCAGACTAGACAATCCCAGTTCCTTCAGCTGTTCCTCACAAGATATGTTCTCTAGACTCTCCATCAACTTCATTGCCCTTCTAAGGACTCACTGCAGCATATCAATGTCCTTCATGTAGTGAAGGACCCAAAACTGAGCACTATATCCAAGGTACTCACCAGTGCTAAGTGCAGGGAGACAATCACTTCCCTGATCCTGCTGGCCACACTATTCTTGATAGGATGCTCTTGGCCCTCTTGGCCACCTGGGCAGAAGCTGACTCATGTTCAGATGGCTGTCAACAAGCACCTCCAGGTATTTTCCTGCAGGGTAACTTCCTAGCCACTCTGTCCCAGTCTGGAGTGTTCACAGGGTTCCTGTGATCCAAGTGCAAGGCCTGGCACATGGCCTTATTGAATCTTATACAACTGACCTCTGTCCATTCATGCCGCCTGTCCAGGTTCCTTCGTGGAGCCTTCCTACCTTTGAGCAGATCAGCACTCCCTCCCAGCTTACTGCCATCTGCAAACTTACTGAAGGAGGCCTAAATCCCCTCATCCCTATTATTGATAAAGGTATTAAACAGAACTTGCTCCAAAAGTGCATCCACTTGTGACCAGCTGCCATCTGGATCTCCATTCTCCACCAGACTGTGGCCCCAGCCATCCAGACAGTGTTTTTACACAGCCATTTTCTCCAGGAGGATGCAGCAAGAGACACTATAAAAGGCTTTAGTAAAGTCCAGGTAAATAACATCTGAGCCAGGCTGCATTGGTGGTTGCACGTCACAGCAACCAGGTCAGCAAAACTGAGAACCTGCAGAGGTGACCCTGAATGAAATCATCATTTCCAAAGGTTTTTAGTGCAGTCATGGTCCTGAGAAAAATAAAGAGGGGGGAAAAAAAGTCTATTAAAAATGACGACTTGGTGCTCTCTATTTATTCCCTGTCACTGAGATTTATTTTCTGCTCAGTTTTTTCTTTCATTTATTTTTTTCCCCCCAAACTGTGGGCTCCATCTGGCAGCTGAGCATCAAGCTCTGATTTTTCATACCTTGCAATAGGAGTTCATGTTGGTAGCTAAAGCTGTTACTTTTTCGTCCCCAGAGACCAAAGCCCTCTGTCCATGGGGGTATCTACATAGTACAGTCTGTCCTGTAGCATGATGGCTAGCTTCTTCTAAACAGTGCCTCCTGACAGCTCAGCTCACACTATTTGTATAACTACAACACTCTGTATCAGCTCACAAAGGCAGCTACTCTCCATGCCCTGCCTGACCTCCTTCCGAGCCTGCTGGCAGGGGAGTTCAAGAACACAGCTGGTTGTTTTCATTACTCCTTCGATTTACTATCCTTGATGAATGAGAGGTGACATAAAGACTCGTCCATTTACCTCCCTCTAGAAGAGGGGTGGGGAAATTTGGATGTAGATTCTTTCATTATTTGGGACATCAGGGGTCATTATCAACAGAGCCACAGAATTTCTTAGATTGGAAAATAATAGAATAGAATAGAATAGAATCAACCAGGTTGGAAGAGACCTCCAAGATCATCCAGTCCAACCTATCACCCAGCCCTATCCAGTCAACTAGACCATGGCACTAAGTGCCTCAGCCAGGCTTTTCCTGAACACCCCCAGGGACGGTGACTCCACCACCTCCCTGGGCAGCCCATTCCAATGGCAAATCACTCTCTCTGTGAAGAACTTCCTCCTAACATCCAGCCTATACTTCCCCCAGCACAACTTGAGACCTTCAAGATCACAGAGTCAAATCATTAGTTTCACACTGATAAGTCCTTGACTAAACCAAATCCCTCAGCACATCTCATTGCTAGGAATTGCTATGGTTGGAAAGGACCACCAGGAGCATCCAGTCCAACCTATCACCCAGCCCTATCCAGTCAACTAGACCATGGCACTAAGTGCCTCAGCCAGGCTTTTCCTGAACACCCCCAGGGATGGTGACTCCACCGCCTCCCTGGGCAGCCTGTTCCAGTGCCTGATCACTCGCTCAGTAAAGAACTTCCTCCCAACATCCAACCTAAACTTCCTCTGAAGAAACTTGAGGTCATTTCCTCTTGTCTTATCATTAGTAATTTGGGAGAAGAGACCAGCTCCATTCATACACAAATTCTGCACCTTGGAGACAGACCAAATGCAAATAGGCAAGTAACTACATGCACCATTTTCACTACAAGGGGTGCTGCTGTCACCATTGAACTATGGAGGAGTGGACAAGACTAAGGTGTTCCTTTAAGAGATGGCAGAACAAAGTATTTGAGTGCTGATGAAATGGACTGGACTGAGCGCTGATGGACTCACTATCTTTATAACTTGCCAGCCATCCACCTAAGTTCCTTCAGAGAGTCACACTGAAGCTAACTGGGCCTCACCAAAGCACTGAGAAAACTGAGACAGCAGGAGTAATTGGAAGGAGGCAGAAGATGGGTCAGCAGACAAAAGAATGATGAGGGAAAGCCTATAGAGCTGGTAGCTAGAGAGTGAATATAAGGGAACTGGATGAGAGACTTCAGGCTTATAGACTGAAGGGACAGGACAGGAAAAGGTAAGGGACAGGGAAAAGAAAGGGGGAGGGATTAAAAGTAAACAGAATGGTAGAGTTTACAGAGAGGGAACAGACTTAGCAGCAGTAAGAAAGGTGAAGCAGAGGGTGAGAAATAAGTCTTCTTTGAGGCAAAAACCAAGGCAGTGATGGGTTGGAGGTGGTATACAGATAGAAGAGGGGAAGAGATGGAGAAAGCTAGAGGGGCCTAGGCAGGAGGTCTGAGGGAATAGGACACTGTGGCTTTTGGATCTGGCTTGAAAACACAGCAGCTTTGAGGATCAGGCATACGAGGAAAGACAGAACAGAGGAAGATGCAACTGCTGTAGCTGCCAGTATGCAGAAGAACTGTATTCACTGCGAAGGCCCTCATCAGCTTTTGAACAAACAGCTGTTTCCACCAGCTCATCTCTGAGCATGCTCTCTCATGGCAAGTAACCAATGTGCTGGGAAGTAAACAATGCAGCTATCCTGTCAGGAGCAGGTCAGACAGCACAGCTTGTACCTGATATCCTGAAAGAAAGCTGAGCCACCACACAGTGCACCATTGACAAGGTCCTGATCCCAGTGTACAGAGAAGTCTGGCTTTTGTGCTGCTCGGTATAGCAGCAATTCTCCTTCAGCTGGCAAGGCAAGACTTAAAACCCACCAGCTTCTCCCCAAGCAGAGTGGATGGTCCCTATTTCTAGGCCATGTGACATAGACAGAGAGGTGGTGCTAAAGGACATGGTTTGGCACCATGCTTTGGAGAGTTAGATAACGGTTGGACTCAGTGATCTTAAAAGTCTTTTCCAACCCAAACACCTCTATGATTCTATGGCAACCAAAGCTCCCCATTCCTACAAAGAACACCAGAAGCATGAAACCCATAGCTCCCTTTTTCCTCTGATTAGGAAAAAAAAAAGCCTGTCATCTCATTCAGGAAAGGCCCTGCATTTAGCTGGGTGTCCACAGCTCCCAGGCATAACTGGGAGTGTAAAGACTTCTAGCTAGGTGTACAGTAACCACAGCTCTGTGAGTGTATTACACAGCTTTTCTGTGCCTAGGGAACACCTCAGGTAGAGTTTGCTTGAAGCTGGATAAAATCAGATTCCCCTGGCTTTCCTGTCTACTGGACAAAGACTTGTTCAACATCTTTGTGGGTGCCACGGACAGAGGCACTGAGTGCAGCCTCAGCAAGTTTGCTGACAACACCAAGCTGTGTGGTGTAGCACACACAGTGGAGGGCAGGGATGGCAGCCAGAGGAACCTGAACAGGCTGGAGAAGTGGGCACAAGCCAACCTCATGAGGTTCAACAAGACCAAGTTCAAGGTCCTGCATCTGGGTCGAGGCAATGCCAAGCACAAGTCCAGGCTGGGCAGTGAGTGGCTGGAGAGCAGCCCTGAGGAGAGGGACCTGGGGATGCTGGTGGACCAGGAGCTCAACATGAGCCAGCAGTGTGCACTTGCAGCCTGGAGGGCCAGCCAGATCCTGGGCTGCATCAGGAGAAGTGTGGCCAGCAGGTCGAGGGAGGTGATTCTGCCCCTCTACTCTGCTCTGCTGAGACACCACCTGGAGTACTGCATCCAGTTCTGGAGCCCCCATTACAAGAGGGATGTGCAGATGCTGAAGCACATCCAGAAAAGGGCCACTGGGATGATAAGAGGAATGGAGCAGCTCTGCTATGAGGACAGTCTGAAAGAGTTGGGGTTGTTCAGTCTGGAGAAGAGGACGCTCTCAGGTGACCTTCTTGTGGCCTTTCAGTATCTGAAGGGGGCTACAAAAAAGCTGGGGAAGGACTTTTCAGGATATCAGGGAGTGACAGGACTAGGGGGAATGGAGCAAAGCTGGAGATTTGTAGGTTCAGAGTGGATACGAGGAGGAAGTTGTTCAGCATGAAAGTGGTGAGAGCCTGGAATGGGTTGCCCAGGGAGGTGGTTGAGGCCCCATGCCTGGAGGTGTTTAAGGCCAGGCTGGATGGGGCTCTGGCCAGGCTGATATAGGGTAGCATGTCCCTGCCTATGGCAGGGGTGTTGGAATTAGTTGATCCTTGTGGTCCCTTCCAGTCTCGACTGATTCTATGATTCTGTGTTCTAAGTGTGGTTGATCACCTCCTTAAAAGAGCTACCATCCCAACAGGAGTGAATGCACCAGGCAGTCTTTAAAGCATCGGCTAACACTAAACAAAATCCTAGTCTCTGGTACAAATAAATTAAGAAGAAGCACAGAGATCTGCATATTCCTAGAGTGCCATCTCTGCAGCATCTGGCAAAGATAACACCCAGAGCTGGCAATGTGCATCTGAAGAAATATGGAGATTATCCCTAAGAAACAAAACTCTTGTAAAGCAGTCAGTCAGAACCAACTCCTTCTCTTTTATCCCTGTGCTTAGTAAGACTGTGGACTCCCAGAGCAGAGACCTTTAAGTTCAAGTTAATCATATTGCACCAAGAGATTAAATATAGTAGAACCTCTCAAGTTGGGTGCTGAGGAGGTTGTGTGCACATGTGTGTAGGTGAGATGATTTTTAAGGTCATTCTCAAGCCTGTTCTGTATGATTACATCGATTTTCCTGGTGGGGAATGAAAGTTTCAGAGAGACTAAAGCTATCATTTTCTCTCTCAGACTCCTATGTTCAGATTAACCAATGGGTCTGTCTTTGACATGCTCTTCAAGCATCCAGCTGTTACCCCCCAGGATGGGTGTCTGCATTCCTCCTTACTCCAAGTCATGCAGCAAGTCAGTAACAAGCTGAGAGTGAAACTGAGGTCTGATTATTACCCCAGCAGCACATTTTTCTGGATCACAAGTGCCCAGTGTATTTGTCTTCATTTAATGTATTTTTTTTCCTATCCTCTTGAGTAATTCCCTTCCCTTAAAGGATATAAATCACATACCTACAAAGTAAAGACTTATTTAAAGAGCATTTATATTTCAGCTCAAAAAAGAAAGAGTTTGAATTTAACTCCCTAGTGGCTGAGATGTGACTGGCTGGTCAATGTAACTTGGCATTGGTATATGAAGCTGTTGTATGGCTTCAACACCAGCTGGCTTGCAAACCAGTGTTCAGCACACTGAGGTGCTACTGAGGTTGAATACTCTCACTGTGAGTTAATTTAATACTACCTTCATTCATTTACCTAAACTCAACTACATTGAGAGAGTGATTGGCATTGGAATGGGCTGCCCAGGGAGGTGGTGGAGTCGCTGCCCCTGGAGGTGTTCAAGCAATGCCTGACTGAGGCACTTAGTGCCATGGTGTAGTTGATTGGCCAGGGCTGAGTGCCAGGTTGGACTGGGTGATCTTGGAGGTCTCTTCCAACCTGTTTAATTCTATGATTCTATGACTGCTCTCAGCCCCAGGTGCAGATACATACACACATCAGGCTTTGCCCCAAGTTAACTCAAACAGTTTAATAACTCCAATTGATTGTATTCCACTGTCAAATGGAGACAACAGTGGTTTCTCTTTATATTGTGAACCTCTTCGTTAGAGCCAACAGGAGTTTCTCTTTACTTCTCTAAGTCACAGCATGATTTCATTTTGTCCCTGATCCTGTTGCTGTTAAAGACTGGGGAGAAGTGCAAGAGTGAAGCCATTCCCAGTGACTTCAATAGCATTGACAATAGCAGCTACTGGAAAGGAGGTCGTAATTTTGGCTACTGGAATGGGCTGTTTGGCTACTAGAATGGGCTGCCCAGAGAGTTGGTGGAGTCATCGTCCGTGAAGCTCTTCAAGGCAGGATTGGACCTGGCACTTGGTGCCATGGTCTAGCCTTGAGCTCTGTGGTAACAGGTTGGACTTGATGATCTGTGAGGTCTCTTCCAACCTTGGTGATACTGTGATACTCTAATGAGGCAGGCTCAGTTTCTTCTCCTTAGTAACAGCTAACAGGATTAAGAGGAAATGGCCTCAAGTTGCAAGGTTTAGACTGGATATTAGAAGAAAGTTCTTCACTGAAAATTTCTCCAACACTGGCATAGGCTTCCCAGGAAAGTGGTTGAATCCCCATCCCTGGAGGTGTTCAAAAAAGATGCATGACATGGTTTAGCCCCAGACTTGACTGAGTTAAATAATGGTTGGACTTGATGTTATTAAAAGTCTTTTCCAACCAAAATGATTCTATGATTTTATAAGTGATAACAATAATCTGCTAGCATGCAGTGGAGCATTCCTCCTGTTACATACAGCTTAGCAACAGAAACACCACCAAAGGCTTTACATGAACAGTGAAAAGGGCCTAAAAGAAAATAATACACTAGGAAGAATCACAGTGACCATGTTCTAAACAGCCTAGTGCCTAGTACCTGTTGTCTCCCACTACTACCACGTATGACATAGAACCATAAAATCAACCAGGTTGATAGAGACCTCCAAGATCATCCAGTCCAACCTAGCACCCAGCCCTAGCCAGACAACTAGACCATGGCACTAAGTGGCTCAGCCACTCCTTTCTTGAACACATCCAGGGATGGCAACTCCACCACCTCCCTGGGCAGCCCATTCCAATGCCAATCACTCTCTCTGGCAACAACTTCCTCCTAACATCCAGCCTAGACCTCCCCCAACACAACTTGAGACTGTGTCCCCTTGTTCTGTTGCTGTTTGCTTGGGAGAAGAGACCAACCCCCACCTGGCTACAGCCTCCCTTCAGGTAGTTGTAGACAGCAATGAGGTCTGCCCTGAGCCTCCTCTTCTCCAGGCTGCACACCTCCAGCTCCCTCAGCCTCTCCTCACAGGGCTGTGTTCCAGGCCCCTCACCAGTTTTGTCGCCCTTCTCTGGGTACCTTCCAGTACCTCAACATCTCTCTTGAATTGAGGAGCCCAGAACTGGACACAGCATTCAAGGTGTGGCCTGACCAGTGCTGAGTATAGGGGAAGAATAACCTCCCTTGTCCTACTGGCCACAGTAGTGGCCTCATCCAGGCCAGAATGCCATTGGATCTCTTGGCCATCTGGGCACACTGCTGGCTCATGTTCATGGTTCATGGCCATGTGGGGGCTACTCCTTTCCCTGTGTGCTTCACTTTAACAAAAATGGATTTGCAACAGCTCTGAATGACACAAGTCATTCAGATTCACATTGAAGAGAGCTGCAATATGATATAAAGATGCTTGGCTATTACGCTATAACTTCCAAAAACCTTTGTATAAATACAAAATAAAATCTCCAGACCAAGAATCCTTTGTGGCCAACAACAAAAAAAAACATTTAAAACTAGCAGAGACTGATTTGATCAGTTTTAATGAAGACCTTGAACTCCATGCTTAGAAATATGACAGAAACATCAGGCACTGCAGCTCCCTCCCAGCCAGTGGATGAGGAACTTCATGTCACTTGAAAGAAAGGTTAGACCTACTGAGTATCTGGTGTGTGCTGGGGAGAGATGTGGCGCAAGGTTTATATTAAAGACCAGCTGAAAGGCGACCAGAAGATCCCCATGGGCTGTATGTTCTTGACTTGACTGACACAAATGGAAATGAGGGCACGACATGGAGATCCTGCTTCTAAACTTCATTTCGAAGGAAAACAATATTTGTTGAGTAGCTAAACTTAGAATTGTGCTTTGGACCATTTCTAGAACTGACCTCTGATTTAGAATCATCTATTCCAACCCCTCTGCCATGGGCAGGGACACCCTACCCTAGATCAGGCTGCCCACAGCCTCATCCAGCTTGGCCTTAAACACCTCCAGGGATGAGGCCTTAACTGCCTCCCTGGGCAACCCATTCCAGCCTCTCACCACTCTCATGCTGAACAACTTCCTCCTCACCTCCACTCTGAATCTCGCCACCTTCAGCTTTGCTCCATTTCCCCTAGTCCTGTCACTGCCTGGTATCCTGAAAAGTCACTCCCCAGCTTTTTTGTAGACCCCCTTCAGATACTGGAAGGCCACTAGAAGGTCACCTGGGAACCTCCTCTTCTCCAGACTCAACAGCCCCAACTCCTTCAGTCTGTCCTGCTCCAGCCCTCTGATCATCTCCATGTCCCTTTGGTATTTCCAGTACCCCAGGAGCCCATGCCACTGCCTGGGGTTGGAGATCACAGTCATAGAACTCTAAAGACTGGAAGGGACCTTTCAGACCATCAAGTCCAATCACTCACCTATAGCTCACAATCCCTCCATGACAGCTAAGCAAATGTCACTAAAACACGTCCCTAAGTACCACATCCATGCATCTTTTAAATACCTCCAGAAGTGGTGACTCCATCACCTTCCTAGACAGCCTGTTCCAATGCTTGATGACCCTTTCTGTGAAGGTTTTTTTCCTGATATCCAACCTGAACCTCCCCTGGCACAACTTGATAACATTTCCTCTTGTCCTGTCATTTGTTGCATGTGAGAAGAGACTGACCACCATCTTGCTCCAACCGCCTTTGAGGTCTAGCTGTAGAGGGACATGAGGTCTCCCCTCAGCCTGTTCCTCTGAAGACAAAATAACCCAAGTTCCCTCAGGTATTCCTCACAAGACTTATGTACAAGGCCCTTCACCAATTCAGTTGCTCAAAGGACTAGGTAGCTGTCTTGGAGGTCCTGTGTACCCCAGAAATTTCCTCTCCCTCTGTGGTTTGAATGGGAGAGGAAAAAGGCGCAAACAGACCTGTTTCTCCCCCCTGCCCTGCAGGCGTGAAGGGGGGGGAAGCAGGGGGGGACCCTTCTGGCATGAGGAGTGCCCCGTGCCGGGCCCGCGCTGCACTCTGCTGAGGATTGGCTGTGAGCTTTTCGTGCCTAGGAGGTGGTAACTCTGCTCTTTGTCTGACAAAGGTATAAATATCGAGGGGTTCCCGCCTTGGGCTGTTCCCGCCTTGGGGGGCTCCTGCCGTGGAGTTCGTCCCCGCTTTGGATCGCGTTCCCGCCTTGGTGTGCCTGCTTGGAGTTCTTCTCCCCCCACCTGGATAGCTTCTATACACGGAGCCTTTTCTCGCTCTGAAGACAAGTCCTGAAGGCCTTCACCTTAAGCGTCCCATTGTGCTGCTTATCGCTTCTTAACGACCCTGAAGCTTTCTGAAGAGACCACGGGACAGCCCTTTGAACCGTCCTTCTTTCCAAGCCAGCTGTCCTGAGTAGCGTATCACGGCTCAGCCTGATTTGATAGTGGGGAGCGCTATATTTAATAGCATAAAAACCTTTTCCAATTCCTGACTTCAAATTAGTCAAGTTTACCTGTGGCATCCTGTTGTGTAGATATTCTCAACCAACCAAGAAAGAACCTGCTAATTAAATGTAAATTATCTTCTGTATATAGTTTTGGGGGCGGGTTTTGGGGAAAATAAAATAACTCTATTTTTATAAATTCCTAACTCGGCCTAATTAACTCCTGCCTCCAGAACAGTAGCAGAGGATGGTTCTATGGAAAGCAAAATTTCTGGAGTCTTGATCACATCCAAAAGCTGTTTAGGGTCTTGTTTCTTATTTCCCACCCATTACCCCTCATCCTGACATTACTAGATCTTGTAAATAGTCCCTCCCCAGTCTTCCTGTAGGCCCCCTTCAGATACAGGAAGGCCACTATAAGGTCTCCTCGAAACCTTCTCTTCTCCAGGCTGAAGAGCCCCAACTCTCTCAGCCTGTCCTCATAACAGAGCTGCTCCAGCCCTCTGACCATCTTTGTGGCCCTCCTATGGACTCGCTCCAACAGTTCCATGTCCCTCTTGTGCTGGGGGCTCCAGAACTGCACACAGTACTCCAGATACCTTAATGCTGCAACTAATCTGGGTCTATTACTGAGCGTGGACATGGATGCTGGTTTCAAACAATCACTGATGCTTTGGATCCTCAGAGCTCAATGGCAGGCATGTAAGACTTAGTTTGCAGTGACTCTTCTGCCGGGTGCTCTCTTAAGCTCAGAAGCATTGCTCTATCACAGAGGAGTTTGAAAACTCAGCAAGAGGCAGCTCCTCTCAACCTCAACAACAGGGCAAAAGGACAAATTCGAACACACTGTCCACGCCTTTGAATCACAGACCATCATAACAAGAAGAAGACTAGAAAGCTGAAAAGAGGTTATGAAGAAAAGCATTTGCTTCTAGGACAAAGACAGAGCACTCAAGCCTCCTCACCACAGCATAGTAGACACCACAGCACTGAAGGAAGATCCTAATAGCAGAAGGGAGAAAAAAGGTGCTGTTTCATAGCCAAGGCACAGAAGAGCACCTTATTCCTTGCAGACTCAAAAGGAAAAGAAACCAACCTACAAGCTACTAAGCAAGAGAAGCCTGGTGCAGAGCAGCTGAACAAGTGGACATCAGAAGCCGATGTAGTTCTTCATCCCTCCAGAGGATGTCATCGTGGAGCCACCAAAAAAAAAAAAAAGAGTTTTGTGACCCAAATCTGGAGAGAATGAAAAAATGCTTAGTATTCAGCTGCTCCTCGGACAGTAGCCCCAAACCTGTTTATCTTCCCAGAAGTAAGTATCCTTGCCTAGACCACAGTGCAACTTGTGAATGGACAAAAGAGTGCCAAAACACATCGTGATTTGACAGGTTTGCACCAGGTTACCCTGGAAAACATGGAACGCATGCACCAGGCTGTGCAAAGGCATGGAGTGTTCATACACTTTACAGTCCTGTCTGCTTTCAACCTCTTTTGGTGTCCCTGAGCATGGATGGGTGCATGGAGGATGCACTCAAACACAAGCAAGATGAGAAAAGCAAAAACAACCCTGTGGACACAGAGATTTTGTTCACAGCTAGCAGGAGCAGACTGCATTCTGCAATCACTGAGCAAGCACACCCTGTAAGGAGCTGATGGGAGGTCTATGTGCTTCATCACTCATTTCAAAGGCTTACGGCACCAAAAAAGGTAGTCTTTGGTTTTATGCATGTTTGTCCCACCAGCAAAGCACAGCTGAAGGAAGAAAGACTAATGGGTGTCCCTGGCTGTGGCAGGGGGGACTGGAACTAGATGATCCTTGTGGTCCCTTCCAACCCTGACTGATTCTATGATTGATGGCACATTTCTGTAATAGTTTCTATCCCCTATGGTACATCTTAAGTTTGAGGGTTTAAAGCCGTGTTGGCTTTTCTATTGACCTAATTCTAACCTCTTCTGCATTTGCTTGCTCATGTGAGACATGGGGGCATACATGCATTTGCCACAAGACTCAGTCTAGGAAGACAGGCCAGGAGAGACTGAGAAATCTGGGCTGTGTAGTCTGGAGAAGTGAAAACTGAGAGGAGATCTTGTATGAAAACATCTGAGGGGTGGGTGTCAAGTGGATGAAACCAATTTCTTTTCACTGGTTGGCAGGAATAAGACAAGGAGTAATGGCTACAAACTGGAACATGGAAGGTTTCACCTCAACATGAGGAGAAACTTCTTTACAGTGAGGGCGATGGAGCATTGGAACAGGCTGCCCAGAGAGATTGTGGAGTCTTCTTCTCTGGAGAGTTTCAAACCCTGCCTGGATGCGTTCATGTGCAAACTGCCCTAGGAGATCCTGCCCTGGCAGGAAGGTTGGACTCGATGATCTCTGGAGGTCTCTTCCAATCTCTAAAGTGCTATGATTCTGTGATCATGAGTGGAAATGCTGTACTAGTGATGCAGAGCACTAAAAAAGGCTACTGTGCAACCTTAGACACTGCCATGGCTGAAAATACTTCTGCTGCAACACAAACCATGCACCTATTCCCCATTTCATATGTCCACATGAACAATGACCTGATGATTGCTTGCCAAAGTTCCTTGAGATCCTTCAAGAAAAGGAACAGAGAGAAATTCTGAGGTTATTGATAATATCTGGGAAGCCAGAAGGCAGATTGTGTAACTCAGCAAACACACACAGGTTAAACACAAGCAAGCTAAACTGCAGAGCCTCTGGGCTTTAGTGTACAAGGTCCCTTAGCCAATGTTTCTCTGCATGCATGAACTGTATCAGTGTTTCCCATTAAAGTGTATCAACTGGAAGCAAGCCATCATCCATTCCCAAGTATGATTTAGTAAGTACAAATCCAGGAGCTGACCCAGACTACATGCAGTGCTAAAGAATCACTTGCCAGCCAGCCATGCAAGCTGCGTCTTAATCTCCTCTCTTCTTTGCTGCTATTTGTTTCAGGGAGTTGGGTTTTCTTTTTTCATTGTTGGGTTGTTTGTTTGTTTTGGTTTGGGTTTTTTTACGTGGATATAGATTAAATTTCCTGCCAACCCACTTTCTCATTCAAAGATGTTACAGAGGAAGTAGGGGGATGGAGGAAATTGGGAACAAATGACCAGCAGAAAATGGCATTAGAAGGCTTAGAGTCTGATCCTTTAGCCAAGCGCACAGTCCTGTTCCTACATATCAGTACTGCTCTCTAAAGCAAGGGATCCTCTACCACGGGGAAAGGGAAAGTGTTTTTTAAGCTGTTGCTGTCTATGGTAACTCATCAAAGAAAATATGCCAGAGCCCTGGAGTCGAGATGTCCCAAGGCTACCATTTTTCTCCTCCCCAAAACACTGCATTTACCAATCCAGGCTCAAAGCTCTTAACACATTATCGCCTACTCCCCCACAATGGATGTGTGGGTGATCTAACCAAACCTTTCTCTGCATTGCCCAACAGCTGCCAACAAGAACCCTGGACTAGCCAGACTCAGGAAATGCCTTGCATGTGCCCTCCCTTGCTTAAGAGGTCACAAACCCAGCAATTCTCAGTAACATCCTCCCAGCAGTCACAACACACAGAGGGAGACAGAGAAGAAAGCAGTTTGAAAGAGTCATAACCTTTCCCTTTCCCTGCTGTCAAGGCTTTCTTTGTCCCTACTGTTCATCTACTCCTCTCTTGAGGACAGACATAGCTTAGTGACAATGAAATCCCTTTCTCAACTCCCATATTCCTGATCACCACTGTGGGAGAATTTTCTTGCTAACAGGATATGAGCTGATAAACAGGAGTACCCGTGCTGCAAAGGGTCCTTGAGTCCATCCTGGATTCAAAATACCAGGTGCTGGGTGGACCCTCGACACGCAGCTGCAGGAGGCTGAGCCTGCCAGATGCAGGGGTGGGCACCACAGCTTGTTTTGATACAGAGTGACCTATCTGTACCTTACACACAACTCTGAGCCAATCTGTACTTTCCACTTGTACCCACCTCAAACTAGTTGTGCACGCCTCTCCCAAGTAGCATATCGGCTGCTGTATTGCCTCAACAAAGCATACTGCTTGCAGCTAGCTGATTCTGTGTCGACTCGTCAGTACCCCGATCTCGCCTCCGCCGGCTTCCCGCAACCGCGCACCATCAGCACATCTTGCCGTACTCACAAGAGCAGACCTGTAACAAGGGCATAGTGAGGGAACCCCTGCTTGGTGGCACCAGGAGAATGAGCTGCAGGCAGAACGGCCAGCAGCGCTTGGAAAAAGTCCAGGGAGATGGGCAGCTCAGTCATCAAGATACCTCAACAATAGCTCTGCTCCAGGCTTCCCCCTAACAGAGAACATATGAGTTAATAGGAAGGCTTGCTGGGTTTGCTCTGAAGTAAACATGTGCTAAGGGAAATGCATCCTCAGTTTCCCCTGCTCTTTGTCTTAGAAACGTTCAAGACCTTCTTAAAAGAATCGCTGAACCATTTTGGATGCACTTGGTGTTGGCACACACGTGTGCAGACTCATCAACTTGCTCACAAGCCACCAGTATCATGTCCAAGAAGAATCCAGTCAGAGTGCAAATGCAGTGAGACACTTGAGTGCTTCAAGCAGATGAAACTGGGATGCAACATGTTGCTCCCAAGTGAAATTCGATCACATGAAGAAACCTACCAATGTGTTTGATGAAAACAAAAATTTACCATAACAATTCACCCAACATCTCTCCTTTTTGGGGGGGAAATTCAGTTTGATTTCCTCCGCCCAGTACCAACTAGATCACCCAGTCACCTTGGTCCTGGGTGTCATCTGAGGCTACCCTGATTTGGTGTATTTTTCATGAGGATCTAAAACAAGACCAAGGAAGCCTTGGTCCTCATGGGGAAGCCTTGGACAGGATACCATCTGGAAGAATGGCTTGCATTGGAAACTCAGTGGTGTTCTGCCATGTCTGGTAATTTTATTTTTTCAGCTCATAGAATCACAGAACTTTAGAGGTTGGGAGGGACCTCCAGAGATCATCAAGCCCAAACTCCCTGTCAAGGCAGAATCTCCTAGGGTAGTTTACACATGAACGCATCCAGGCAGGTTTTGAAAGTCTCCAGAGAAGGAGACTCCACAACCTCTCTGGGCAGCCTGTTCCAGTGCCCTGTCACCCTCACTGTAAAGAAGTTTCTCCTCATGTTGAGGTGAAACCTTCTATGTTCCAATTTGTAGCCATTGTTCCTTGTCTTACTACTGTGCACCACCAAAAAGAGATTGGTTTCATCCACTTCACACCCACCTCTCAGGTATTTATAGACATTGATCAGATCTCCTCTCACTTTTCTCTTCTCCAGACTAAACAGCCTCAAGTCTCTCAGTTTCTCTTCATAGGGGAGATGCTCAGGTTCCCCACTCATCCTCGTGGCTCTACACATGACTTCCTCTAGCAGATCCCTGTCTCTTTTGAATTGAGGAGCCCAAAAATGAAGTGCGTTCAGTGCCCTGTCACCCTCATTTTAAGGAAGTTTGTCCTCATGTTGAGGTGAAACCTTTTATGTTCCAGTTTGTAGCTGTTGCTCCTTGTCTTATTGCTGCTGGCCAGCAAAAAGAAATTGGCCCCATCCACTTGACGCCCACCCCTCAGATATTTGTATACAATGATCAGATCTCCTTTCAGTCTTCTCTTCTCCAGACTAAACAGCTCCAGGTTTCTCAGTCTCTCTTCACAGAGGAGATGCTCAAGTCCCCCAGTCATCCTTGTGACTCTCTGCTGGACTCTTTCTAGCAAGTCCTTGTCTCTCCTGAACTGGGAAGCCCAAAATTTCACACAACATTCCAGGTGTGTTCTCACTAGGGCAGAGTAGAGGGGGGAGAAGAACTTCCCTAGACCTGCCGGAAACACTTTTTTTTTTTAAGCCACAAGAAAGTTCTGATGAACCAGCAGATTCTGATGAATCATCAGATCCAGGTGCAAAAGTTGTGTAAGTTAAAGAAACTTCTAGCAGTCTACAGACAGATTTCCCAAATGTTTTAAGTTGAGCTGTCATCTACATCAACCTCTAAAGAGATGTCCACTTCTAAAGTGTGAAGTACACTCTCACAGTTACTTCTCTGTTTCAGCACTCAAACGTTCAGTTAATCCTTGTGTTAGAACAAGTTTCCTTCTGAAATTCCTTGGTGGAAGGTGATAGGACTGATAGGGACTGACATTCTTGGTAATGTCTGTGGTACCCACTGCAGCAGATCCCCACTACGCAGGTCGGGTTGAAGACTGTCAGCAAACTCAAACATTTCTATAGTGACTTCCTCTTCCACATATAATAGCTTGAATCTTTGCTGGTTTATGACAGATTTTCACTTCAGAGTGCTATCAAGTCATCTGACTGTTATTATTTTGGGCTTCATATTTGTATCAAGAGGCTGAGGCAGCTGGGCTTGTTTAGCCTGGAGAAGAGGAGATTCAGGGCAGACCTCATTGATGTCTAAAACTACCTGAAGGGAGGCCGTAGCCAGGTGGGGGTTGGTCTCCTCTGCCAGGCAACCAGCAATAGAACAAGGGGACACAGTCTCAAGTTGTGCTGGAGGAGGTCTAGGCTGGATGTTAGGAGGAAGTTCTTCCCAGAGAGAGCGATTTTTCCATCTGAATGGGCTGCCCAGGGAGGTGGTGGAGTCACCATCTCTGGAGGTGTTGAAGAAAAGCCTGGATGAGGCACTTAGTGCCATGGTCTAGTTGATTGGCCATGGCTGGGTGCTAGGTTAGACTGGATGACCTTGGAAGTTGTTGTGATAGGCCTCATAGGCCCAAAATAGGCTTATACATGTCCCGCCTTGCCTAGGCATGTTTTTCTGCTCCACCAGAGAGGCAAGCAGGGAAACGGACAGAAAACCTGGAGCCATAGAGTCTGGCCTGCCCAGGGTCCTGTGGTGCAAGGTACACACCCTTAGCTTGTGCCTGCCTAGTGCAAGGCCTGTGCTTTTCCCAAATTAGGGAAAAGTGAGCCTGTGGCTTTGCCTAATATGGTATGGTTTGGCTAACTGCCATCCTGATTGCCTACTCTTGTGTCCAGAGGGCAATTATCTCAGCCCACATTGATAAAAAGGAGATACACAGGTGAACAACCTGCTTTTTGCTTCCCTGCTCTTTGCGGTGCTCTCTCTGCTGTGCCCAGCTGTGCTGCTATTGCACACTGCCTTACTGCTTGCCTGGTAAACTCCACTGCAGCGAGTTACCGGCAGCAGACCCTGGATGCCTGAACATGATGGGCCTGTGTGGCCAGTGTGACATCGTGCTGAGACTGCACAACATCTGCCTTCTGCACCTGAAGGTCCTGCCTAGAATCCCTGGACATATACACAGATTGTCCAGAAGAAGCCAGGAGACAAGGTCAGAGATTGTCTGCATCCTTTCCCCAGAAGCCAGGAAGATTCAAGTCTCAACGTCCAACAAGACAGAGTCCCCTGAAAGCATTTGGGCACTGTCTGGACTGTGGCTAGCCCCCACGAGGGTAATAATAATAATTTGTAAGTAAATGCTTAAATGCCTCTTTGTAATTCTCCATTGCCTTCTGCCATAGAGCAGAAAGAGCTTGAGCCCATCTACTGGGCATATTGACCACAAGCAGTGTTTGACCACAGGAATAGTCTCTTCAGTTCAATTAATGTTTATCTATTTTTCTGGCTATATTAGATGTAGATATTATCCATAGAATGTTTCCATGACCGTGTAAGAACCGAAATATTAAAATGAGTGGCCAGGAGTGGTGAGAGCTCTGAATAGCAAAATTAATAAACAATATTAACTTTGGAAAATAGCATCTCACACCAATTAATTTCCCCTTTCCAACAGAGGTCTTTTCTAACCTGCTTGATTCTATGATTCTAGTGCAGCAGTGCTTCACCAAGTACAATTTACAGGCTAAAACTCCAACACAAAAGGTATTGCACAACCCTGGTAAAGTGTCCTCAGATACATCAGGAATCTCTGTGCTGGCTCAATAGACAGAGGCATGCAGAAGAACGATGTAAGGGGCAAGCCAGTGACAAGGAATGAATAGTACAGCAGAATACCGAAGGGGCTATCATGGGAATACAATGCCAAGATGTTGCTAAAGTCACATCAAGGTTGCACAATGCAAAGATTAAAAATGTAAATATTAAGTTCCCTAGGAGAACTTTCTGAGAATAGCAATGCACTCACGTCATTTAGTGGAAGGCCTATAGCTGAAAACTCATTTGCACGAGTGTTTTAAACTAGGTGTTGAAAAATAACAAGGAACAAGAACAAGTGCAGCAGGGCTGAATTACTGCTCTTGTTCAAACTGTAGGTTTCTGGGTTTAATAATCACTCTCAGAATATCCAGGGGATTTTAGTGGAGAAGCAGGGAAAATGAAACAGAGAGAAAAAAGCAAACTTTTTTGGCAAAACATCAGACTGCCCTAACTAATAATAACCTTCTGCTAGCAGCTGTTGATATGGAGTAAGAAGTGTGTGCTTCTCAGTCCCCTTATGCCCTGGAAGTGTGAATACTCAGACACTGAAATTTCCCATCCTCTTGTCTGTGGGGATCAACACCTTTGCTAACTTCCTGACAGTTTCCCCCATCAAACTTACTCAAAAGAAAAAGGAAGTCAGTAGGGACTGCCTTAGATTTTGAATCTGGGATGAACATGTCCAAGGGCAGAAGGGCCTGATGAGGGGTCTGGAGAGCAGGTCTTGTGAAAAGCAGCTGAGTGAGATAGGATTATTTAGTCTGGAGAAGAGGTAGCTGAGGCAAGACCTCACTGCTCTCTATGACTACCTGAAAGGAGATTGTAGTGAGGTGAGGTTCAGTCTCTTCTGCCTAGTATCAGGTGATAGGACAAGGAGAGGCTGAGAGACTTGGGACTTGTTAGTCTGGAAAAGAGAAGACTGAGAGGGGATTTGATAAATGTTTATAAACATCTGAGGGCTGGTCAGGAGGAGGAGGACAGGCTCTGCTCACTTACTCCAAGCAGCAGTGGGTGTAAGTTGCAGCAAAAGAGGTTCTGCCTCCACACAAAGGAGAACTTCTTTACTGTAAGGGCCACAGAGCACTGGAATGGGCTCCCCAGGGAGGTTGTGGAGTCTCCTTCTCTGGAGACTTTCAAGGCCTGTCTGGATGTGTTCCTCTGTGATCTGTGCTAGATAGTATTGTCCTGTTCTGGCAGAGGAGTTGGACTCGATGATCTCTTTGGGTCCCTTCCAACCCCTAACATCCTGTGATCCGGTGATCCTGTGATCCTCTGTGATCCTGTGATCCTCTGATCCTATGAATGAGAGGAAATGGGCAGAAATTGTGTTAGGGGAGGTTTAGATTGGATATCAACAAAAATGTATTCCCTGCATGAGTAGTCAGGCATTGAAATATGCTGCCCAGGGAGGTAGTGGAGTCACCATCCCTGGAAGTGTTCAAGAAACATGTGGACATGTCACTGCAGGACATGGTTTAACGTCTGTGACGGTCTTAGGTTGGACTCAATGATCTTAGAGGTCTTTTCCAACAAAACCAGTTCTATGATTCTATGATTCTAATATGCCATGTTTCAGATTGAAAAAAAAATCACATACAAGAGCAACGTTAGTCATTTTTAAAAGACATTTCCCCACATCACTTGAAGCAGCAAAGGATCTCTCCCACTAAATGACAGAAAATAGGACTCACCTTTGCCTAGAGAGGTAGAGATCTTGCAAGCCTGGGAAACTGTACCTTCAAGGACAATGCATCAGACTACTATGACTAAGAGAAATAAGGCTATAGTGCTAGAGTTCACTACCAAACTTGCTGGCCTAACAACACGTTGGCCTTTGTTGCACAGTCACTGCTCATTGCCAGTCAGATCAAGCGTGAGTACTAACAGCCGGATTCATTCTATCTATGGAATTAGGTATGAGGGAGGGGGAAAAAGAAAAGGAGTAACAGGCAGTAAGAAGTCCTTCTTTTTGATTTTGTTTTGTTTTATATATGAATAAAATTTTATTGAATTTTAGACAATTAGAAAGAACAAAGAAAGAGGAGCAAACAGTCTCATGGAGGGTAGGGACCAGAAGAGCTTTCCCAGTAGAAGAGGAGGCCTGCTGAGGGCAGTGTTCCTATAAACTGTCACACAGAGGTGGTTGCAAAAGCAGAGAGAATGTGTTTGGGCTTCTTTTGTGACTGTTTTGGGTTGGAGGGGGTTTTCCTCCCACAATAAGGTTTCCAAAGCCAATCTTCTTCCCCTAACAATCCAACCACCCAGCAGCAAAGTGAAGAGACAGGCAGGAAAGAGGATGTCTCTGGAGAAACACACAGGGAGAGCCACCAGCCTGCTCTGCTGCAGGGGTTTGCACCCATTCTGCTAGGAGTTGTGTAGAGTGGGGAGGAAGAAAGGTGGGATTTTATCTTTCTCTTTTTTATTTTGAGCAAAGAAGGCACAAAATCTCAGCAAAGCTTCAAACTTAGTGCCACGTGGGAGCCCCCACCCTTCCAAAAAGCCACTGTGTCATCCTGGGAACCCAGCCCGCACTTCTCCCTCCTCTTCCTCATAGTCTGTGCTTGCATTTGAAAGGTACCACTCAGGCAGAAGGCCCTGACCAAGGTTTCTGCACTGCCAGAGAAAGTAAAGCTGTGCCGGGACAAGGAAAGTGGGGATGAGGAAGAGTCTGTTGGCTTCAACAGACCTTTTTTCCAACGTGAGAGCTACAGAAGGTCACCTGTGGCTCCTCACATTGCTTTTCCAAGAGTAGACCTGGGAGGGCTCTGGTGCTTTTGGAGGTGACCACTGCCTTTACATGTGTTACAGGGCTGGTGTTATGCAAGAGGGTTGAGACATCTACCCAGACATGACGTCTTTGAACCAGTGTTCTCTAGAAGGGTAAGTTCCAGCCCTTGGTCCAGCCCTCCAAATGGCACCATATTCCTCTGGTGGTTCAACTCCTGGCTTTGATTAAGGCTATTTAGTTGCAATAGAAAAAGGATAGGTGCCAGCCACAACCACCTGCCTGGCTGTGATGAGATGGCAGAGCCACTGGCAGATGCCACCAGTATGCACTCTCAGGACACTGAGGGAAGTGGGGGAGGCAGAGAGCTATCATGTGGACTTCCACAGGGTTACCTCCTTCATTAAGCCCATGCTTTCACTCTTTCTAAGGAAAGGGATTTGGAAACAAATCCTGCCAACCTCAGCATCTGGGAAGTCCATGCACATGGGAGAGCAGGAATGAAAACTTGCCTCTGCATGAGTGCCCCAAGCACAACATATGCCCTGCCATGCCAGCTAGCCCTGGAGAGCCTAACAAGGAAAACCCACCACACAAACACCAAAGTTGCAGCGTTTGAAGCCAGTTGCTCCAGAGCAGCCCAGGGGCAGCAGACACCTCTGGACTTGCCTGCTGCTCTGCCACACCACTCTCCTCCTCTGTGACTCCTGAATAAACCCAGCAACACCCCCTGCATTAAAAAAAAAGCCATGAGCCCTACAGCAGCAGCAGCAGTAGCAACACATCCTTCCCATGCATGGAGTGCCTTGGGGAAAGATGCTTAGATGGCTGCATCCTCCACAGCCATCAACAAGGCTCTGGCAGTGCCCTGAGCTAGTGCAGGAAAAACACCCTGTCTGAGAAGGACCTCTGTGTGTGTGTCTGTGTTTTTATCTGTATCTGTGTGTGTGTGTCAGAGTGGGGGAAGAACTGCAGAAAGTAAAGACTAATGCTCCCCTATCCATGTCTTCATCCATCCATCCCCTTGGCCAGGCTGGTGGCTGTGCCTTCATCTTGCTTCTCCTCACACCCACCCCGAGTGTCCTGCCCTCCTTTCCCCAGCAGCAGGGCCAGGGCCACGGGGAGGGGGCTGGAGCTGCCATGCTGAGGCATACCCTGCCTCAGCACCCCTCCATGCTTAGCTTCCCCATGCCATCCTCCTGGAAATAAAACAGTGACAACAATGGGAAAAAAAACCCAGTAATTAAAAATATAGATCTCCCCAAACCTTCCTGAAGGACCCAAACGGATGGAGTCGACTCCCAACAAAACCAATGGGAAACAAAAGCAGTTCCCCACCCCCACCCCCCCATCCCCCGCGGTCAGGGCCGGGCGTACGTTCCAGTTGGGGCCCAGCAGCCAGGGAGTGCACCTTGACCTGCCTGCTCCCCTGGCCTTGGCACGTCTGCAGCTTCCGCTGGCACAAGGGGCCCTGGCAGGCCGGGCGACATGGCATGCCACGGCCGGACTGTCCCACTGGCTGGCGGCGGCCTCAGGAGGGGAGGACAGGGGGGAGAGGCGAGTGCGTGTGTGTCCCATCGCCTCGCCACCGTTCGGTAGGGTCTTTTCACCCCACGAGGTACAAGAGGCCCCTTGCTCGGCTCTCGGCTGCTGGCACGGCCTTACACAAGGGAGCCAGCGCGGCTCTGGGCGGGCACCATGACCGGCACGGCCCCGATGCGCTCCAGCGTAGCCTGGCTGACGGCGTAGGAGCGGGTGTGCGGCAGCCGTGGCTTCCTGCTGATGGAGCCGTTGCTCCGGATCACCTCCTGAGGGGACGGCGCCGTGCTGGCTGTCACCACCAGCGTCTTAGGGGGAGCGGGGGATGGGTGGCCACCATTGGCATAGACGGGGCGGGTGCTTGTGCTCCCCGAGCGGGAGAAAGGGGGCTGGTGGGCGTCATTGCTGTTGCTGAAGCGGGTGAAGGAGTCTGTGGCGTGGTTGGCTTTGGGGTCGTTCCAGTAGCGGCTGTTGTAGGTATTGGAAGAGGTCAGGGTGTCGTTCTCTGATGAGGATGCATCAGCGTGGAATGTCTTTGCAGCAGAGGAGCATTTGGGTGGCAGGTCGTCCTCCCTGGGAAGGAGAGTGTGTGAGGGCACACAGATGATGATGCCTGCTTGCCCACCAACATCTCTCCTCCTTACCCCCCCAAACCCTGCTGGGGTCAACACCATCAATTCAAGGTGAAGGACAGCACCAACTTGAACTGCCATTGCTCCTTGGCCCATTTACTCATCCCTATTTGCAGGACCCATCTCTGTGTAAGCTAATTGTTCTGTGCCTGTACTGCTGAGACAAACAACTCTCACTCACATGTCTAGGGGGAAAGAATAGAATAGAATAGAATACAATAGGATAGGATAGGATAGGCCAGAATAGGACAGGATGGGATAGGATAGAACAGAATATTCTTTATTGGAATCCAGTCTAACTGTCAACCCAGCACCACCAGGCCACCACCAAACCACATGTCTCAGGACCACATTTACATGGTTCCTAAACCTCTCCAGGGATAGTGAACCCACCACCTCCTTGGGCAGCCTGTTGCTGGTACTTCACAGGCAGTCAGTGTGACTGAGCAACCAATAAAGCTGTTCCTCGGGGCAGCTGCAGCAAGCTACCAGAGGGAAATACTGTGAGCATAATACCAGAGATCACAGTTCTGTCTCCAGAGCTTTTCAGCTGTCTGGTATTATGGGCCAGAATCTCCACAACATCACTCTCCTATGGAGCTAACAACATCAAGTCAAAGCTCTCAATACAGGCAATAGTGAAAACAAAATACATCCTTGCCTTTCTTCATTTGTTTCCTCCATTTCTGGGACATACATGGACATCTTCACCCAGCCCAGGGAAACACATCCAGGATTGAGAAGAGTAAGATTTCTAACTGCCTTCCTGCCAGCTGCTGCTTTTGCTGCACGATTAGAGGTCCCCCATCACCATCTTTCCCTGACTCTTACCTTATCTCATTGGGAATCTCTTCCTCTTCTTCCTCTTTGTGTTTATTTTTCCAGTAGAACAGTGCCACAGCTACCAACACAATGCAAACAACAAGAACAACAGCACCCGTGGCCACCGCTCCTGCAATCAGGCCAATGCTCCGGGGGTGGGCTGTGGAGATGATTGAACAGAGAATGGAGAAGAAATCAGGGCCAGGCTGTGGTCAAGCTATTGCTTCTTGGAAGGGGGAAAGACAAGATTTGCATTCTAGGGCACAATAATCTTCTGTGGGAAATGCACATGGTGGCTTATGGCAAACATGGTTACACAATTTAGTGTCACGAGATAGAAGCAGGTGGCCAGGCCTACCTCGGCAAAATACTTACGTGCAACGACTTGCAGATCCAGAAGGCAAGTGCTGGTTCCAATGGCATTTGAAGCCACACATTGGTAAAGACCTGAGGACACAGTGCTGATATTTCGAAGAGTGACAGTGCCCTGGACTTGGTCTAGTCAGAGAGAAAAGAAGGATTTAAATCCCTCCCCCTGCCTTGAGGAAAACCATGAAAAGGCAGAGCCAGCAATTAGAAAATTTTGGTGTGAGACTCTCTGAAGAAACAAATAAATTAGGGAATAACCTTGAGATGGAAGCATTGTGCACACACACACACACACAGAGGAGATTAGGTCTTAAGGAGCTTACACTAGATGTTTCTTTTTCTTCTTATAGATTAATTTCTGCAAATGAAAGCTAGCATTGTATGAGAAGAGGAAGGAAATATGTGCAATTACCTATACCCAGATCTACCTGCTAAATTAAATCCTGCCCTGTGGAGTCCCTGCTCTCCCATACCTGAGCTCCCTACCTGCTGCCCTGCCAATTTTACACATTCCTGATTTGTGTCAAACAACAATGCTTTTAAAATACAGCAAGGTAAAGGGTAAAAAAGTACAGCTATCAATATTCAGGCAGGACAGCTAGGCTAAAAAAATCTTACAAATGGGACTTGGAGTTGGCCAATAGTCCATCTGATCAGAGTCTTGCTTTTACATACATCTGAAAGGCAGCTGTCTTACTGGAGAACATCATCTTCAATGTGAGAAGTTGGCAGTATTTTCCTGGGATGATTCTACCTCACTTCTCCCAGTTTTCCATTCTATGTGCTTTTCCTTTGGCTTTGAATGCAAGTGAGACCATAGTTGAGACCTCCAGCCACACACTAACATCTGGCAACCATGTTCTCTCTCTCCCATTCAGCAAAACCCTTGTTCCTCAATGTGGAACAAGTTTCTGTATCAAAAGAACATGAATTTAAGGGAGCCACTGGAGAGTACCTAGTCCACCATGGGCCCTGGGAATTTTCATTCCAATAAAATGACCATGTAAGTGATGGCACTCTCTGAGCCAAGCCACCTCTGCAGCTCAGACAGAGGAAAGCCCAGGCTGTTACCTGGGAAATAAAAGGATAATCAACAGAATGAGCACCTTGTGTGGCAGTTGGGGGCAACTTGGGAACATTGTCCAGTTTCTCCCAGAGGTATGTTGGCCGAGGGATGCCTTCTTCAGAGCTGCAGGTCAGTGTGACATCACTGCCTACATCCAGAGATCCTTGGATTCTACAAAGCGGAGCAGAAGGAGGAACTGAAAGAGAAGAGGGGAACGTAACAGCAGATCAGGAAATACATCCAGACAGTGGAGTGCAGGCTCTTTCTGTACACACACTGCTGGGGAAAGCAACAACACTGGCATGAGCTTGTCTTGGGGACAAGAGGGAAGCAGCAGACAAAAACCCACTGAGGTTTGAGGGGTAACAATTCACAGATTCCTAAGCCACCAGCCTATCAAGGTTCCAGTCTACAGTTGACTTTCACAGCAGTAAGTTCTCTTAGATCCGTCCCCAGAGAAAAAGGTGAATATTTCTGTCTCTGAGGCAGCCAGGATGGTGAGAGCTAACAAAGCTGCAGACAGAATTTGCTGTGGTTGGATTTTGCTTTCATACCCCTGTAACAGCACATGCTCAGGAGTATTTAACACCCTAGGGAACATCCAGTAATAATTGCTTTCATGAAAAGAAAGCACAGATTTGAAGTCATTCTCTTCTCCTGTTGCTGTGTGCAAAAGTCCTATGGTCCCTTCAGCTCTCCAGGATGGCTTCGTACTTTATTCATGCTTCTTTGCAACTCTGCATCCCAATGCTGCCACAAAAGCTTTCTCTCCACCATGGAGTTTTGAAACTCCATCATATGCTGCCTTTGTATGAAAGCTACGTGCCCTGCGAACTCCCACAATACCCACAAAAGCAACCCATCCCTAACTACACGATGTCTAGGGGCTCCAACGCATACACCACCCTATCGCTCTTCTATCATGCACTGTCATGAACAGGGGATGCCCTAGTGCCTTTTCCATCTCTCTCCCCCATAATATCAATAAACACACCCAATACAGTAAGTCCAATGACTCCAATATTCCTGACACCTCGGTCGGGAAGATTGTTGACCAAACACTGGTATGTGCCAGTATCCGATAGCTGAGTGTTGTTGATGAAGATGGAGGCACTGGTGGTTGGCATTGTCACAGCAAACCCCACTCGCCCATAGAACTGGGGTGCACCACCAAAGATCTGACCCCCTTGGTAGAGAATAACCTGGAAAAGAAAGGAAGGCTCAAATAATACTTTGCGGGAGCAGAGCAAGGAGGAAGAAGAGCAAGTAAAACATGGTCTTCCAAAGGCAAAAGGAACAGTTCCTAAAGGATCTCTAAATAACCACACCTCAATACACACTTGCTCCATGCAGACCAATCCTAGCAGAGGTGTTTTCTGTAAAAAAGTAGCAGTCTTTAGTTTATGTTCACAAAGGTAACAGAAGAAATAGATACCCGAGCCTCCCAGCACAGTTAGATTGGCAATACCAGCCGGCTTCATATAATAGTCATTGCCCATCAGGACAGGTGTAGAGAAGAAAAGAATCTGCAGGTCACTGACTATATCACTAGAAAACATCTACCCAGTGGACAGAATCATTTTGAGTCCCAGCCAGAAAGATCATGCCATGATTTCACACAGCTTACTGAAGGTCATGAATGCCAAGCAATGTAACCCTTGAACCTGCAAAGCCTTTACCAGCCAGGTGCCTTATATAGCACTCTACTGCAGACCTGGAGGAGCAACTACACTTCAGTTGCAGGTTTACCAGCCAGGTGCCTTATATAGCACTCTACTGCAGACCTGGAGGAGCAGCTACACTTCAGTTGCAGGTTCTCACAGCCAAATACCAAAATGTGCTGGAGGCAATGTGCATTTCAGAGCAATGCCATTCTTTGGCTGTCAGAGTATATGAGCAAAAACCAGGCCAGTAGACCTCCTTTTAAGTGCCCACCACAATAGACTCTCATTTGCTGATATTCATGAGAATGGATTTGCATAAGCCACAGAGAGTGAAAAAGTAAGAAGTAAAAGGAGAGATGAATCTTTGAGAGACCATTGTTATGACACTGGAGCAGGCTGTTCAGAGAGGTTGTGGAGTCTCCTCCCCTGGTGACTTTCAAAATCTGCCTGAATGTGTTCCTGTGTAGCCTGCCCTAGGTGATCCTGCTCTGGCAGCAGGGTTGGACATGACAATCTCTGGAGGTCCCTTCCAACTCCTAACATTCTCTGATTCTCTGATTTTACATAGATGTCACAAGTTTAAGTCTGTAGCTTCTCCCAGGTGCTTCAGATCTCACGTCTAGCACACCAATACCTGCATTACATCTCCTGTGCTCTTTCGAATGTGCAGATCACTAGAGCACCATGACACCAATGCAGTATGACACACACCTGCCCCAGTTACACATCCCACCAAGGCAACCAAGGACACAATGTGCATCAGTGAGCAAAGCACTGAAGAAATCAAATTCATGTATGTTCAGCAATGAAGGGATAAAGAAATTCTGGGGCAACCACAGCCTCAGCCTTGTAAAGGGTATACATAGAGATCAGATGAAAAGGGTAAGGAAAATTTAAGTCCCCAAGAAATATATGTTCCAGTAAGAAATGACCTACCTGTTGAGGCTGGTTGGCATTAGACAGAGGAATGACCATCCAGATGACATTAAGGTTAGTGAGAGCAGCGTTAGTGGTAAAGGTGCAGGGCAATACTGCTGTCTGGCCTCGGGCAACTTGGATGCTTCCTGAACTGACTGACACCTCCAGAGGACACACCAGACCTGAAAAGAGAAGGATAACCGCTTTAAGCATTTCAGGAGAATGACATCCAGTTCAAGCACCACAGGTGGCCCTGTAGACTTGCAGGTCATGACAGCAGCATCTTGCTGTAACGCAGCTGGATATCACCAACTACTTCTTGCTAAAAAAATACTCCTTCCTCAACACATCAGGCTGTTCTCATGCAGACACAGGCAGCCCTTTCAAGTGAGAGCACTCCAATTTCAGAGTCTCTGGAAACAATAGGTTTTGTTTTGGTGAGGAGAAAAGAGCCATCAAAGCAGCCAAGCTGTGTCTAGGAGGTAATGAAATACGTTTCAAACCCATCAGTCTTGATGATACCCAACATCACTGAAACACAAAAGGAAACTGCATTCTAAAAGTCACAAAATCATAGAACCAATCAGGTTGGAAGAGACCTCCAAGCTTGTGATGATTTGGGTGCTACCTGCCCCCGTTCCCCCACTTTGGAAAATCTCCCAGACTAGACTCAGACAATCTGGAAATTGAATGAAGCTTTATATTTACAGCTTAGCAGAATGTACAAGCAGGTATTTACAATCTATACAGCTACAGACAGAAATAGACAAGTTAAAAAGTAATACAGAAACACAACAGCCCTCCCAGAAACCAGAGTCCCCAGGAGGGGCTCCCAACCACCCTTCCACCTTCCTCCCACACCTCTACCTTACCCAAGACTTTGCCTTTTGCTCAAGGTAGTTTGGAGGGTTGGCTGGGGGAGGTTAGGAAGCAGAAGAATTAGTCACACAGATGGTTAGAGAGAAAAAAGCTCAGCCCAAAGCCCAGAGAGAGACAGAGGGCGACTCCGTTATCTATGTTTCTGTTCCTGTTCATATACATCTCAACAAGCCTGTGAGTGCAGTAGACAACATCATTGTTTCCTTTTCACAGACTGTTATCTAATTCTTCTCACCAGAACATTCTATCTGGGCTCAAACTAGCACAAAGCTCATCCAGTCCAACCTATCACCCAGGCCTGGCCAATCAACTGGACCATGGCACTAAGTGGCTCAGCCAGGCTTTGCTTCAACACCTCCATGGATGGCGAATCCACCACCTCCCTGGGCAGCCCATTCCAATGCCAATCACTCTCTCTGGCAACAACTTCCTCCTAACATCCAGCCTAGACCTGCCCCAGCACAACTTGAACCTGTGTCCCCTTGTTCTCTTGCTGGTTGCCTGGCAGAAGAGACCAACCCCCATCTGGCTACAGCCTCCCTTCAGAGAGTTGTAGACAGCAATGAGGTCAGCCCTGAGCCTCCTCTTCTCCAGCCTGAACACCCCCAGCTCCCTCAGCATCTCCTCACAGGGCTGTGCTCCAGGCCTCTCACCAGCTTCATCACCCTACATCTTCACCAAGGCGTAAGAAGAGAGAAACATAGTCCCCCTATGCCTCAAAATCCAGCATGAGCAGAACATTTTCAGTGTTGTTTTTAGTTTAAAGGGATAAAAATCCAATATTTCCCAGTCTAGCTATTTCTATCTAGCTACTGAATAATTACTACTGATTATGGAAGAATTCATCAAACCTCATTTATTTTCCAGCATTCCCACCATTCATTTCTTTGCTGCCCACACAAAGCTGGACAGAGCTCAGCCTGGTAAGCCCCAGCTTCCCAGTGCAGCAGCTTGAGGATGCAGTTTTTAGACTGCAAATCACACAGGGAAATATCTCCATTCCTACTGCCAAACTCTTCTCAAACAAAACTAACCAAGGAGTCACCACCACTGATTTGGGCAGCACTAAAATTCTTTAAACCATTTTCTCTACAAAATCAATACATTGACTACAGAAAACCTCTGTCTATATAACAGCTCACTACCTTCTTGTTCCAAGAATCTGGGAAGCTGCTGAAGGAGAAGGCAAGGAGTATTCAAGTTGCAAGTCAACTGGACTTGATGATCTGTGAGGTCTCTTCCAACCTTGGTGATACTGTGATACTGTGAAACTGCTAGCACCCAGGTGTAGCCTGTGGACTGTACTATTCTCTTGCTGACCTCAGGAAGGGCTGTCAGCAAAGTTTCTGCTTTCTGCCAAGAGAAACTTGTTTGCTGAAGGTGAATTGCTCCATAAGATTAGTTTTCTATCTGAACTATGACAAAATCAGATTAATTTCTGAGTAAAAGGTGCACATTTGTCTGCTGAGAGCCTTCTCAGCCTAACTAATGGAAAGATGGGGAAGTTATGACCTGGAAGAACTGAGCTTCAGCTGCAAATCTAAAGTTCTAGCACCCCAACAGCCTACGATGAATTCCTGGGTTTTGACTGACTGCTCTGGAATTGCAAATCCTCAGCAACCTCCTCCTAAGTCTCGGGAAGTTCAGGGAGGCTCAGAATTGCTCCAGAGCAGAGTGAGACAAAAGGCCATTTTGATTTGTTCAAGTGAAATTTATGTGTTTCTTACTCTGCAGTAAACCAAACCAGACCAAAACCAACCCAAAAAGCAACAACAACAAAACTACCAAAACAACAAACTCTGACTTCCCTCACAAGCTTGGAACATATTTAAAAACAGGAAACACTTTGACAATTCCTAGGAAAACATTTTATCTCCAGTGCTAACACCTCTGAGATGATTATGTGCCTGGATGAGGAACAGTTAGTAAAAGCTTAATCCATCAATCTGCTATGCAAGGCTGCCAGCAGCCAGTAAAATAATTTGAAGAGCCAGTAATAAGCATTGCCTTTATTAAAAGGCATCTGCCATTCACTTGCATCCGTGGTCAATAGACTGGGAATGGTTTTGGACTCCTCCCTGGGAGACCCTGGAATGGGTTGCCCAGGGAGATGGTCGAGGCCCCATCCCTGGAGGTGTTTCAGGCCAGGCTGGATGAGGCTGTGGGCAGGCTGCTCTAGGGTAGGGTGTCTCTGGGCATGGCAGGAGAGTTGGAACTAGATGATCCTTGTGGTCCCTTCCAACCCTGACTGATTCTATCATTCTATGGTTTGCTTCTGGGCTGACGGTAGCAGTGACAGTAGCCCAAAATCCAGATGTGATTCACATCACATTCAGAGATGTCTCATAGTAAATATGACCCTGACAAGGGATTGTCTCTTCTGCAGGCCTAAATTTGAAAGCTACCTTGCCATGACAGCATCATTCCTATGCTGAAAAGTGTGCAGGGAGACACAATAATCTGGATATCTATTGTATTAGCCTCTCTCTCTCTCCATCATAGTGCAGAAAGCTCTTCTGTCATGTTCAGCATAGATTTAGAATTGTAGAATGCACTGGGTTGGAGGCACCTTTAAAGGTCATCTAGTCCAACCCCAACGCAGCTGGGACATTCTCAGCTAGATCAAGTTGCTCAGAGCCTCATCAAGCTTGACCTTGAATGTCTCTAGCGATGGAGCCTCCACCACAACCCAGGAAACCAGTTCCAGTGTTGCACCACCTTCATATGAAAGAACTTAATTCAAAGAGATGCTCTTCCCAAGAGGAAAACCAACCACTCAGCTGATTGGGAATAACAACCTGTATCAGTTCTATAGTTCCATCCCTTATCCCCTCCAGAAAAAAAAACCCCACACATTTAAATTTTTATCATTCAGAAAAAGTATTACTTAAATGTGAGTATTACTTTTAACAGATTTACTGGGAAAATTAGAGTTTACAATTTGCTTTGCAGAATCAGTTACATCAATCACTCAAATCATCAAGGCGATGTGATTTTCATAACCTAACCACCCTCTTGCTACTCACAATATTTACCATTAGTTGATTGTAAACATCCTGCAGATAATAAAAACACTAAAATAAAACATGCATAATTTTCCACTGCAAATTAATTTTCAATACCTTTGAGAATTTCCCAATCTACTTATGAAACATGTTTAAAGAGAAAGAAAATACATCATATTCCCTTTGCTCTGCCAGTATCCCAATCTCACCCTGCAGCACCCCACAGCCCCCTGCTACCACTTTCAAGGCACCACAGCACCCCTTTTAATTGGAATGCCATGGATTGCTTGCTGGGCTTGAGGAACTAAGGAAGAGCTGAGATTCCCATCCCCACAAAAACCCTTTTGTTTGGAATGCCATGGATTGCTTGCTGGTCTTGAGGAACTAAGGAAGGGCTGAGATTCCCATCCCCACAACACTCCTTTTAATTGGAATGCCATGGATTGCTTGCTGGGGTTTAGGAACTAGGGAAGAGCTGAGATTCCCATCCATTTCCCTTGCCATGGGGAGGTGCTCTGAACCTGGCATGCAAGATCAGCACTCCCCACACCGCAGGATGTTCACTCTCTGCGTTCTTAAACCATCAGGCACACCAGCTTCTCTTTTGCCTCATGCATCCAGTGGCCTGTCAGCTGCTCTTTGGCCTGGGATGCATGCATGGCAGGCAGCACTTAAAGACAAGGACTCATTTTGTTAAGCTAAGTGGCACCTGCAGGGCTCCAGCTGGGAAAAGAACACACAACTACTTCTGACAAGTAAACTTAAACAAGGCGACAGCAGAGACAGAAGACCAAATGTAGGCGAAAGTCCTTTTCCACTGTCATAAAGAGGGAAGCAGGCTGGTGGGGTTAACAAAGTGCTCAGGGGGCATTACTACAACGTGCCTCCTCTCCCAGGGAGACAGCTGAAAGAGCAAAGATCAAATCCACTTCGGAAGCCACAGTCTCTTTTTTGTACCACAGACTTCTAAAAATGCCACACATTTTCTCACCTGCATTTGTCCATCTATGCAAGAGCCTACGTGACTGCATCATTCCATAGCAGTACTCAGCTCAAAATGCAGAGGGATGCACACAAAGATACATAAGCCTGTAAACCTGTATGCCCAGGAAGACATCTCATAGGAAAATACAACCAAATGGTACATGCTTAAACATGCTCTAGGGTAGGGTGTCCCTGGGCATGGCAGGGGGGTTGGAACTAGATGATCCCTCTGGTCCCTTCGAACCCTGACTGATTCTGTGATTCTATGATTCTATTTCAAAATGAGGAGCTGCAAAACTGTGGATTTGCATTAATGCAAAAAGGAGAGAGGCAGGGGAGAGAGGGAGGAAGAGATTTCAAATTTAGCATATCTGTTGGGATAAGGATTTTTCAGTGCAGCCTAAGGAATGAGCACTTGAATTCCCTTGGGTAGATATAAATGCAAATATAGATCTATGCACACACATACAGCCCAGTCTGCTAAGTCAAATTGCATGTAAAAGGCCAGAAAAATCAAGCAAATGATGTTGTAAAGGTCTCTTCTTTTGCAAAAGTACACAATTCAGATCTTTTCTAAGCATTCAGAGAAGTCTAACGACTTGTGAGAGACAACAAGAATCAATCATCACCCAATGATCTCTCTGAAGTGGATTACAATGGCCATTACACCCTCTCTTGTATATGCAGTCTCCTCCTTACTTAGTAATAAAGTATCCCTGGAAACAGCATGCCTAGAGGAAGAACAGGGTACACCACTGTCAGCAGAAAGAGGAATGGGCCCTTCCTGTACATAGGACACTTTGATCTTAGGCTGACTCAGCAAATGGCTTTCTCCTTTGATCCCAATACAGCAAACTCCCATCACTAATTGGAATGGATGCTCTATTATTTTCGTTCCCTATATGGGAAGCAGCCATCAGAACAATGTTTTGGCTACAGAGGCTCTTCATATTTTCAGGACCCAGCAATTTCATTGGAAACAGATCACACTGATTTAATTCTTTGTGTCTCTCTGATGCTTTTTGAAGTAGCACCTTCATCTCCCTCCCCTTTATCCATGAAGGGGTCAGTGTAGCATGACACTAGCATGCAGTCCGCTGTCCTGCAACCAACATTTGCCTCTCTGCTGAGTATGAGTAGGACACAGATGCTGATACACACTTGCTAGCTGACAGGCTTCAGAATATACCAGATGAACTGAAGCTGAAAAATATGGGAATATCTTAGCACTTTGACTCATACCAAGTTGACAGAAAATGTTCCCAGCTCCTGCTTCACTGCCACACCTCTCTGCCAGAGATCACCAGCAAATTACCCTGGCTGACCGCCCTGTGAGTGAAATGAGGACTTCCACCACCACCACTTCACATCAACAGCCCAGACTACAACGTGAAGAGCTGACACATAGTCACCTCTCCATGTCACCATGATAATAGATGCTCACAGCCCACAGAGGTCTCAGGCTGTACCTTCAGGGAAGCACTGTGGTCATGCTATTGAAGTCCAACTCTACTGCTAGATCATTCCCAGCAGCTAGTTTTCATAAAGTTACAGAATCATTGAACTGCTGAGGTTGGAAAAGACCTTTGAGATCATCACAGAACCATAGAATCAAGCAGGTTGGAAGAGACTTCCAAGATCATCCAGTCCAACCTAGCACCCTGCCCTGTCCAAACAACTAGATGGCACTAAGTGCCTCAGCCAGGCTTTTTCTTGAACACCTCCAGGGCTGGCAACTTCACCACCTCTCTGGGCAGCCCATTCCAATGGCATCATGTCCAAGCATTCGTCCAGAGTTCGCAATCCCATAAGTACTGCTAAACCACTACCACTAAACCTTGTCCTTAAGTACCACATCCAAAGGTCTTTTAAATACCACCAGGCATGGTGACTTCATGCAGCCATGCTCCTCAAGATCTCTGAGTGTCACTGTCTGGGCTGCAGGGTAGTGCACAGAGAGAATCTTTTCCCACTGTAATTAGCTTAAGAATGTTGATCTCCCAGGACCACAGAAAAAATACATTTCTTTGAAAGGCCATTCATACCATTAAAGTCAAGCTTATGCCCTGCTTCACCTTGTGGAGGAAACTCTCTATTTTGCAAGTACCCACAAGAACTGCTGGCAGCAATTGGCACCTGCTAGCAGCAGCCTTATGATACTCAGTGGCATGGGAGGCTGGGCTTGCATGACTTGGCATATGCAGAGGCCAGGGCACAGGTTCATTCTGCATTGCTTGCAAGTCAGGGAAGCCAGAGGAGAAAATAGATGAGGTGTGAAAGGGATGAACAAAAGCTCAGCTGTGTGCATTCTGCATCCCCAGACCTCAAGGGAAGATGTGCAGAAGTATGTATGGCTGGGGGGGAAATAAGAATAAAGCTTGGAGCTGTATCAGCTTGCATCTGATACAACCTAGGGAATGCTTCCCCCCATCCCAGCACAATTAGCAATCCTGTCGTCACATAGTGGGGAAGATGCCTTTGGCTGTATGACTTTTTGAGTCCCTCATTAGAGAGGCAAAGATGAGGTCACTCAAAAGTTTCAAGAACAGGGTAGGAACATAGTGTTCAATCTGACAACTGCAGGCAACAGAGGGGGGAACTGCAGAGCAGAGTTTTTCCTGAGATGAAGGGAGAACACAAGTCACTGTGTCTTTGGCCTGCCTCACACCTCTGAGTCTGGGACCAAAGCTGCCTTCTGTGCTGAAGAAAAGTGTCTCCCACTCCAAATGAGCTGAGGTACATTGTCCATTCAACATATTGAGCTGCAGTAAAAGATACAACCCAGAGAAGTGTCACTCACAGCTAGAGGAGACAATAACAGATGCAGTGAATACTTCTGCCGCAGGACACAGTGCAGCAACTATTCAAAAGGCCCTGAAGGAACCTGACTGGCAATTGCAAGCACTGATAACACTGAGGCTAACCAGATTGATATGTCAGCATCCAAGCAACCTATTCGAATACTGGCCTTGCCCATTCTCACCAGTGGCTGAGTATCCTCCTGTCATTCTAGATATGCTACACTTGCTAGTTCAGAATCTGTCTAAACAAAGTTTTTGTTCAGTTTAGTGTCTGGAAGAAGCTTGCAGGAGTCTCTACGCTGCTTTTGGAACCAGCATCACTAAGCACTCCAGTGGAGCACAGATCCAAGTTAATGTCCAGCTAGGCTGAATTATTTCCAGTTTGCTAAAGAAATTCTACCAAGGAGAAACTTTTATCCTCCAAAATCATTCTGCAGGGCAGGCAACTGGGACAGATGTGCACAGTCATACAGACTGTACCCTGCAGAGGTCTCCTTGGAACAATTATACTGGGAGCTGGAAGCAACAGTGAAAGAGAGGACTCCACCACTCTACAGCAAGGAGAAGACAAACTTTGGCACAGAGACATCTTGGTGATGATTGCCTCTGTGCCTAAACTTGTGGGCACATGTTGTCCAGGTGCTACAGGGACCCTTGCCAGAGAACCTGCAGAGCATACTCAGGACATCCAAGAAAATGTCTCTGTCAGAGAACAGGGACAGCAAAATTCCAGTACAGTTTCTCCCCAAGACACAATCAACACTGCTTAAGCTACTCCCAAGAGAAGTTCGTCTAGCTTAGTCATTAAAATGCCAGGCAATGCCTGCACTGTGCAGCACAGCTTAGCTGCCTGGTCCAGTACTTGCCTGCCCCTAAACTTTTATCAGTGGTGCCTCTGGATCCTGCCTTTTGCTCTCTGCAACCCAGCCAGGCAAGTCATGCTTGCTAACCTTGTCCCTTCTCCTTGCCCTGTGTCATGGAGGGCCCATAGGCCCGAAAAATAGGCTCATTCTATGCCTCACTTTGCTTTGCCTGCCCAGGCATGTTCCTCCTCAAACCAGGGGTAAACAAGCCCAAAACGGGTAAACACATTAAAAGGCATAAAAGGTACAAAAGGCCAAGGCGCCATGGTGTCTGCCTGGCCCTGGCCCTGCTAAGGCCTGTGTAGTAAACAAGTTACATAAGCAGCTTGTAAACAGGTTGCATAAGCCCACACTGAGCGTGTGGCCCAGCCTATGCTCTCTCCATTTATGGAGGTATAAGGCATAGCGAATTCGCCAATTTTGGTGATGTTTGGCTGTCTGCCAAACCGATTGGTCAATAGTGGCCAATTAGGCCAACTGATCTTGGCCTCATAGTTTATAAATGAGAGCGCACACGTGTTCCAGAGCTTCTCTCCAGCGAGCACATCTACAGAGCTTGCTTCTCTCCAGAGAGCTTGCTCCTCGCATCTCCAGAGCTTGCTTCTCTCCAGTTCGTCAGAGCTCGCTTTTCTCCAGCGAGCGCATCTACAGAGCTTCTTTTCTCTCCAGCTCGCCAGAGCATGCTTCTTCTCTCCTCTCTCACACTCACGCTGAGGCCCTGTCCTCACAATCACTTATACTTATACTTGGGCACAACCTTGATATTATTTTGTGTCACCGGCCTATTTGCTCATGCTGATATGGAGATAGAATCTCCCAGCCAGCCAGCCGAGGTGAACTAATCAGGACATTCGATCCTGCACTGTCTATATATCTGAGGAGCACAGACTCCAGCTAGCCGTGTATGCCCATTGCTTCAGCCTGGTAAGAGCCAAAGCTGCCAAGCCACCAGGAGCAGACCAGAGGCGCGATCGACCTGACAGCCAGGGTGAGAACCGTGCTGCACAGCACCCATTCTCCAGCAACAGAGGTCCTGCCACCGGTCCCGCAGCAGTTCCCGGACCAAGCTTCCAGGAGGAACCAGGAGACAAGGCAGAAGGTATCCTCGCCAGGAGAAGGAGGTAGAGACTGTATTGATTTCCCCCAGATAGCTGGGAAGACTACATCCTTTCCCCCAGAAGCCGGGAGGATCACTAATATCCCCTAGAAACGGGAAGATTCCTATTTCCCCTCACACCGGGAAGATTTCCAGCCTCACAGGTCCACGGGCATAGTTCCCAGAGGTTTGGACCTTAGGTAAATAGGCAGTTGATATAACCCCGGAGGGTGATTGATAATTATTGATAACTAACCAGAATTGTTAGTAAATACTTTGAAGCCTCTGTAATATTTGTAATCTCTTGCCAAAGGGCAGAAGGTGTTTCAGCCCACTCCGTTGGGCAGGTGGTATATTGACCCCAAGCGGAACTGAGCCACGGGGAAAACTCTCTCTGTTAATAGTCTGTTAACAGTTGAATGCTAGTCATTGGAATATAGTTCTTAATAAGCCGTTCATTGTGATATATTTCCCATAAGGTCTTTCATAACCATGAATGAACAATATTAAATATAGTGGTTGGGGGGTGTTGAGAGTTAAGAATATTGAGTTTAATAAACATATATTTTTATATAACTATCTCGCACCCATTGATTTCTTCCCTTC
Source organism: Tricholaema leucomelas (assembly GCA_013400475.1). NCBI lineage: Eukaryota > Metazoa > Chordata > Aves > Piciformes > Lybiidae > Tricholaema lacrymosa > Tricholaema leucomelas. Next base: position 24,031 of record WAAF01004288.1, on the reverse strand, counting down.
GCCACAAACGGGCGATAAGTGCAGAATTCCCCTCCACGACACCCTGTCCAGCTTTTTCTGCACTTTCCCCAGTCACCCTGTAGCACAAAGGTTGGACTAGGTGATTGCTGGGGATCACAGAATCACAGAATTTCTTAGATGGGAAAAGACCTTCAAGATCATCGAGTCCGATCATTAGTTTCACACTGACAAGTCCCTGACCAAACCAAATCCCTCAGCCAACATCTAATCACTATGAATCGCTAGGGTTGGGAAGGACCACCAGGTCCTTTCCAACCCCTACCCTTCTGTGATTTTCTCATCACCACAATGGGCAAGTACATAGCTCAGACAAAAAGAGAAGTTGCAGTTAGACACAATGCAGTTATCATAGAATCAGCCAGGTTGGAAGAGACCTCCAAGATCATACAGTCCAACATATCACCCAGCCCTGTTCAATCAAGAGATGGTATGATGTAAGGGTCTGCAATAATTAACCCGAAGTGTCCCATATTGAAGCGTTCTTTGGTTTGGCAGAGAGAAATTAAGTCTAAGATCTGCCTTGCATACCTCTATAGAATGTCAGCTTAAGAGAATGTCCAGAGACATCCTTAGCAACCTGAAATAAAAACTCACTAAAGGCAAACCCACTTCTGCACAAAAAAGCAAGCCCTTAGGAATGAATCTACTCAGAAGGCTCTTCTCACCAAAAAATGAGTCATAACTTCACATTACCTGTTGAACAATGCATAACACTCCCTCAGATGCCCAACTCCAATCACAAATGAAGAGTACTTATTAAGTACTTGGTTTCCTGAGCTATTCATTGCCTGCTCTATTCTTCTATTCCTTCTGGCCTGAAACTAATCTTCCCCAAGCTGTTTTTGGAATGTTTCACGAAAAAAAGAAGGAAAAAAAAAAAGAAGAGAAACTTTGTCCCTATTAAAGTTAATGATTTTGCATAGACTCATAGAATCAGTCAGGGTCAGAAGGGACCACAAGGATCATCTACTTCCAACCCTGCTGCATAGGCAGAGGCACCCTACCCAGAGCCTCATCCAGCCTGGCCTTAAACGCCTCCAGGCATGGGGCCTCAACCACCTCCCTGGGCAACCCAGTCCAGCCTCTCACCACTTTCATGCTGAACAACTTCCTCCTCATGGCCACTCCGAATCTCCCCATCTCCAGCTTTGCTTCATTCCCCTTAGTCCTGTCACTCCCTGATAGCCTAAAATGTCCCTCCCCAGCTTTTTTAGAGGCCCTCTGTAGCTACTGAAAGGCCACAAGAAGGTCACCTGGGAGCCTCCTCTTCTCCAGACTGAACAGCTCCAACTCTTTCAGTCTGTCCTCATAGCAAAGCTGCTCCAGCCCTCTGAGCATCCTCATGGCCCTTCTCTGTACACGCTCCAGCATCTCCACATCCTTCTTGTAATGGGGCCTCCAGAACTGGATGCAGTACTCCAGATGGGGTCTCACCAGGGTAGAGTAGAAGGGAAGAATCACCTCCCTCGACCTGCTGGCCACACTTCTCCTGATGCAGCCCAGGATCTGGTTGGCCCTCTGGGCTGCAAGTGCACACTGCTGGCTCATGCTGAGCTTCTCGTCCACCAGCAGCCCCAAGTCCTTCTCCTCAGGGCCGCTTTACAGTCAGTAACTGCCCAGCCTGGATTTAGACATATGTGACCATAAACTGGTCGACTAGTAGAGGTCTTCTGCTAACATTGTGACTGAGAACAGAAAGAACACAGCCACGATAATATACAGCTGCCTACTAAAAGGACTGCATACAGACATCATTTGCCATGCTCTCTGAAACAGCTGCATCAAGCTTTTAGTATCTCAGACATCACAGAATGCTGGGGGTTGGAAAGGGCCTCTGAATATCACCCTGTCCAACTTCCCTGCCAAATCAGGATCACCTAGGGTGGACCACACAGAAACACATCCAGATGGGTCTTGAAAGTCTGTAGACTCCACAACCTCTCTGGGCAACTTGTTCCAATCCTCCACCACCCTCACAGTAAAGATGTTTTTTCTCATGTTAAAGTGGAATTTTCCTGTGTTCCAGTTTGTATCCATTGCCCCTCATCCTATCATTGGCCCTTTCTTCTTGACTCACCTTTAAGGTATTTGTAAACACTGATCAGATCCCCTTGCAGCCTTCTCTTCTGCAGACTCAGCACACCCAGGTCTCTCAGCCTTTCCTCATAGGAGAAATGTTCTATTTCCTTAATTGTCCTTGTAGCCCTCCATTGGACTCCCAAGAGTCTCAGAGTGAGAACTTACTGGGAATAAATCTATTCCCTTTATTTGAATATGGAAAAATGTCCCAAAATAAAGCTCATCCTGGCTTTTTCTAGCTCATAGGCCTAGCTACAGGATAGCAATCTGACAGTGTCTAAGGCAAAATAATTCCCAACTCTTTCCTTCCTACCTTTGCTGGTTCTGCAGGACAAAGTGGAACAAACAGCAAGAAAACTCTCACATCTAGCATGTTTTAGAGCCAGATCTTTGTAACACAGGTATTAAACCTATACAGAAGCAAACTTTTCCTCTGAGATGCATAGAGTGTTACTTCACAGTTTCACAGTATCACAGTATCACCAAGGTTGGAAGAGACCTCACAGATCATCAAGTCCAACCTGTTACCACAGAGCTCAAGGCTAGACCATGGCACCAAGTGCCACGTCCAATCCTGCCTTGAACAGCTCCAGGGATGGTGACTCCACCACCTCCCTGGGCAGCCCATTCCAGTGGCCAATGACTCTCTCAGTGAAGAACTTTCTCCTCACCTCAAGCCTAAATTTCCCCTGGCGCAGCTTGAGGCTGTGTCCTCTTGTTCTGGTGCTGGCCGCCTGAGAGAAGAGAGCAACCTCCTCCTGGCCACAACCACCCCTCAGGTAGTTGTAGACAGCAATAAGGTCTCCCCTGAGCCTCCTCTTCTCCAGGCTAAACAACCCCAGCTCCCTCAG
>WAAF01004288.1:0-14967 GCA_013400475.1 Tricholaema leucomelas | reverse complement strand
AGACTTTGAGTTGAGAGCATGCACAACCACAGTGAACTGGTGTGAGAGAGAGACTTTGAGTTGAGAGCATGCACAACCACAGTGAATTGGTGTGAGAGGGAGACTTTGAGTAGAGAGCATGCACAACCACAGTGAACTGGTGTGAGAGAGAGACTTTGAGTTGAGAGCATGCACAACCACAGTGAACTGGTGTGAGAGAGAGACTTTGAGTTGAGAGCATGCACAACCACAGTGAACTGGTGTGAGAGAGAGACTTTGAGTTGAGAGCATGCACAACCACAGTGAACTGGTGTGAGAGGGAGACTTTGAGTAGAGAGCATGCACAACAACAGTGAACTGGTGTGAGAGGGATACTTTGAGTAGAGAGCATGCACAATCACACTGAAGCTTCTCTGTCCTAGACGTGCTGCTGAAAACAAGCTTGGTAAAAGCATCAAAGCATAACTTTCAGTATCCAAACCCAGTCAGTTTGAAGCCAGCTTTTGAGGGGATGTCTCAAAGACACTACTAGATTTTCATGTCTTAAGCTTTGTTAATTTCAAACTTCTTTAACGGTACGAACATCAGCAGCAGACCTAACTCCAAACATGACACCTCAGAACATTCAAAATTCAGGAACTGTAGATGTTTCCATGTGAAGTTCAAGGTCCTGATGTTGCTCAGGTGATCAGTGTCAGGCACAGACACTGCCACACATAAGCCACAGGAACACATCTAATCAAGCGCTTTTCTGCCCTTATACAATCATAGAATCATTGATGTTGGAAGAGACCTCCAAGATCATCAAGTCTAACCATCAACCCAACACCACCATGCCCACTAAACCGTATGCCAGTGTCCCATACCTACATGTTTTTTTAACACCACCAGTGATGATAACTCCTTTCCCTGAAGAGATTCATTCCCTGCAGCCAATGGCATCCGGGCCTAGATCAGGAACAGTGTGGCCAGTAGGACAAGGGAGATTATTCTTCTCCTATACTCAACACTGGTCAGGCCACACCTTGAGTCTTGTATCCAGTTCTGGGCTCTTCAAGAGAGATGTTGAGATACTGGAGGGTGTCCACAGAAGGGCAACAAAGCTGGTGAGGGGCCTGGAACACAGCCCTGTGAGGAGAGGCTGAGGGGAGCTGGGGGGTGTGCAGCCTGGAGAAGAGGAGGCTCAGGGCAGACCTCATTGCTGTCTATAACTACCTGAAGGGAGGCTGTAGCCAGGTGAGGTTGGTCTCTTCTGCCAGGCAACCAGTAACAGAACAAGGGGACACAGTCTTAAGTTGTGCCAGGAGACGTCTAGGCTGGATGTTAGGAGGAAGTTGTTGCCAGAGAGAGTGATTGGCATTGGAATGGGCTGCCCAGGGAGGTGGTAGAGTCGCCATCCCTGAAGGCATTCAAGAAAGACTGGCTGAGTGACTTAGTGCCATGGTGTAGTTGATTGTCCAGGGCTGGGTGCTAGGCTGGACTGGATGATCTTGGAGGTCTCTTCCAACCTGGTTGATTCTATGATTCTATCCTCAGGGACTGCCATCTTTCTCACTTCCCTCTCCTAAAACTCAAAAGTTTGCTGCAAATGTTGCTGGCTATAAATCACTTCCTCACTCTCCAGATGTTTAGGCTAATCATTCCCACACTGATAGTGCTGTGTACCCTTTTGATATGTGGGTACCTGCCATCACAGGGTACAAAGAGAAACAAGTCCCAATGTTGAGAAGTTCTCCCTGTTCACAGTGTATCCAAGCTTCAGATATCTGCAAGCTGTAAGCTTCCAAGCTGAGATCACTGAGCCTGACATATTACAAATGCTGAGCATCCCCTCCACCAGTCAGTCCCCAGTCCTGTTCTCTAGTTGAGCGTCCTATATCATGCTTTAAAAAGGTCAAGTGCAGGAGGTTGCACTGATAGGCCCTGGGGCAACGCAGAGAGCCTCCATTATCCAGGAAAACCAAGCTGGAGCAAATGTATAACTCATCTAAACATCACTCCAGGGTGGCTGGAGAGCAACCAGGAAGAAAGGGACCTGGGGGGACTGGTAGATAGTAGCTGAACATGAGCCAGCAGTGTGCCCAGGTGGCCAAGAAAGCCAATGGCCAGATTGGACTAGATGATCTTGGAAGCCTCTTCCAACCTGATTGATTCTATGAATCCATGATTCTATGATCACAGAGCATGACAATGGTGAGACAAGAATAGGGCTTTGGCACCTGATTCATGGGCCTTGCCTTGCCTATTAATCATGCTCTCCACCACTGTGCCAAGTATGAGAATTGATTTCAAATTAACACACACATTTCTTAGCAAGGAGTGGAAAACAACCAAGAAGGTTCACTACATTCAGTTCTGCTGGAGGCCAACATGAGTATAAGAGCAAAAGGTTTTTGCAAGAAGTCTTGTCTCAAAGGACTCCAGGCTGGAAGCTATTCAGAAAATGTTAGATGCTGAACAAAATTCTCCACAACTTGCAACTTGTAAGTAGCCTTGGAAGAGACCTCCAAGATCATCCAGTCCAACCTAGCACTCAGCCCTGGCCAGTCAACTAGACCATGGCACTAAGTGCCTCAGCCAGGCTTTGCTTCAACACCTCCAGGCACAGCGAATCCACCACCTCCTTGGGCAGCCCATTCCAATGCCAATCACTCTCTCTGGCAACAACTTCCTCCTAACATCCAGCCTAGACCTCCCCTGGCACAACTTGAGACTGTGTCCCCTTGTTCTGTTGCTGGTTGCCTGGCAGAAGAGACCAACCCCCACCTGGCTACAGCCTCCCTTCAGGTAGTTATAGACAGCAATGAGGTCTGCCCTGAGCCTCCTCTTCTCCAGGCTGCACACCCCCAGCTCCCTCAGCCTCTCCTCATAGGGTTTGTGTTCCAGGCCCCTCACCAGCTTTGTTGCCCTTCTCTGGACACCCTCCAGTATCTCAACATCTCTCTTGAATTGAGGAGCCCAGAACTGGACACAGTACTCAAGGTGTGGCCTGACCAGTGCTGAGAATAGAGTGGAAAAGGCCTTTAAGATCATCGAGGCCAAACATTAACCTAACACTGCCAAGCCAGCCACTTAACCATGGCACTAAGCACCACATCTCTGCCCCTGTGAAATACCTCTGGGGATGGTGACCACCACTTGCCTGGGCAAAGAGTTCCAATGCTTGCCAATCCTTTTCATCAAGATTTTTTTTCCTTAATATCCAGTGTAAACTTCCCCTAGCTACATCTGAGGTCATTCCCTCTTGTCTTATCATTTGTTGCGTGGGAGAAGAGACCAACAACCACCTCACCAGAACCTCCTTTCAGAGAGCAGTGAGGTCTCCTCACAGCCTCCTTTTCTCCAGACTAACCAATTCCAGTTCTTGCAGCCACTCCTCCTTACCACCTTGGTCCTTCATGTCAGGTCCTGAGAACTGACCCTGAGTGACCAAGCCACACAGTTCTGTCTGATTTTACACACACCCTTTCTCCTCTCCTTTCCCTGGTGTCCTAAACTCTCTTTTATAAGAACTTCTACCTCTTGCAGACACAAAGCTGCTGCTACAGGACTTCTACCTCTTGCAGACACAAAGCTGCTGCTACAGGATTTTTACCTTTTGCAGACAGAAAGCTGCTGCTACAAGAGTCTCTTGTCTTTTAGAGTCTCAGGAAAACACTTTGCCCATTTTCCCTCTGTAACAGATGTAGAAGCTGCTTATGCCCAAGCACTGAAGTACATAACTGCTCTGAACCAGGGAAGATCCTTTTCTTCTTTTGCTTGTTTGGGTTTTTATTGTCCTGCACAGCTGGCTCAGTGTTTCAAACAGATGTTGTCACTACTGCCAAGTCTAAGAGCACACACAGCAACATTAATATGAAAGAGCCTGATTGGACAACAGTTTAACATAAGGAGTTGAAAATTCCCCAAGCACAGTCTGGATCCTGGGTTTCCCCTTTCTTTTGTTGCTTTTTAGTTTGGTCAGGGTTTGGTTTTGGTTTTTGGGTTTGTTTTTCTCCTTTTTTCTCTTTTTTTTTCTTTTATGTGCCTGGGGGAAAAAAAGGAAATGAATGAAAAAAAAATAAAGTAGAGCAAAACCATAAGAAGCCACTGAAGGAAATCTTTTTTTTTTCCTTTCAGGGGTAAATTCCCTTTTTGCAATTCAAAATACACACTTCAATCTTTAATCTTAAACCCTGGATTAAAAATTCATTCCAAAATCTCACAGTTTGGAACACTTACAAGTCCATTGCATTATTAAAGAGCATAGATCAGTGCTACTCTGCATAAAGTAATCTTTCCAACTTCTTTCCTTTCTTTTGAAGACAAGAGCAGGTGCTCACTGCCTTATTTATCCTTCAAGCACAGGGAAGACTCATTGTAGTTTCCAAGAGCTGGGAAAGACTCATGCTGGAAGTCTTGGAGTCCCATTTCTGAGTACTGCCACCCACGCTACAGTCCTGGGGAGAAAACTCAGACCTGGTGGGAACAAGTGGACACCCCCAAACAGCATTTCTCTCTTTAGCAGGGGTCAGCTGTGGTACAAGGTCACCACTTGGCTCAAGACACTCAGCTGTGCCCTTTTTGAAACCAGATCCAATCCACAGGCATCAAACACATCACTGTCCTCAACCTTCATTCAAGTGCCTTTGCAGAACCAGGGATGTATCACATCAAATTCCACAGGTCAGCCCCAGTGTTGAGCTTTCTGGTACCTGTAGACATGCCCAGTTTAACAAAGTGATGTTAGATGCACGACCCCAAGGATAGAACTGTCTGTACGTGATGTGGTCCAGGCTAGCACAACTCACTCAGGCAGAGGACTTCTTCCAGAGGAATTGATAAAATATTTTGCACCATGGAAGGAAGATTTGTTCCCAAACTGCCCTGTGCCATCTTCTGCCAGGCAACCAGCAACAGAAGAGGGGGTCACAGTCTCAAGTTGTGCTGGGGGAGGTTTAGGTTGGATGTTAGGAGGAAGTTCTTCCAGAGAGAGTGATTGCCATTGGAATGGGCTGCCCAGGGAGGTGGTGGAGTCGCCGTCCTTGCAGATGTTCAAGAAAAGACTGGATGAAGCACTTAGTGCCATGGTCTGGTTGATTGGATAGGGCTGGGTGCTAGGTTGGACTGGATGAACTTGGAGGTCTCTTCCAACCTGGTTGATTCTATGATTCTATGATCTTCCTACAGTTTCTCATTTAGACATGAGGCTGGGCCCTCAATTTTACATACTTTTTGGTGCCCCATTTTGTTTGCATGATGATGAGGGATTGAAGGGCCAGGCAGCACATGCAAGGGTGTTGAGGTTTTTACAAGTGTTTTTTGAGCCATTTGCTCTCTTACCAGCAGCAGCTTTACAACACTGAAGTAGGTCAAACAGGAGGTTTCCAGCTCTAGAGTTTGTGGTACCAAATAATTTACTGTAAGGGATAAAACTTACTTTGCAAGCATCAATGTTTTTTATCAGCCACCTCAGCACAGCTGTGCTAGTGGTTGCCATCACAAAGTAGTCTCTCTTCTGTCCTCTTTCCTGCAGTCACAGGCTCATTTCCTTCTATATCCTCCACCTGAGACCATCCTCAGGAGGCTGCCCAGACCTGAAGCCAGATGGGTCCATTCCAGATGAACCACTGTGCTAGCTGAGGTAAGCACTGCCTATGCACCTCCCACGCAAGAAAGGTACATGGGCAGTGAGCACAACTGAAGAAGAAGGGGACATGCCAATGCCTCTATGACCCTCTGAATGCCATTGGAGGCAAGGATCTCTCATCTGCAATTGGGACTGCTCCCTGCTGCGTGAAAGGTACTGTGAAAGACTCCACATGCTGCACTGCACTACTCAATGGCAACCTCAATGTCACCAGACTCCAGGCAAAAGTGATGCAGTCTGTATCTAGCTTTAAAGCAGTACTGCACGGAATCAAAGAATGATAGGGATTGGAAGAGACCTTAGGAGATCAGCTAGTCCAACCCCCTGCCAGAACAAGTTCACCTAGAGGAGGTTGCACAGGACAGCATCCAGGTGGGTTTTGAATGACTCCAGAAATGGAGACTCCACCACCTCTCTGGGAAGCCTGTTGCAGTGCTCCAGTTCCCCTTCACATCTAGATGGAACTTCCAATATTCAAGTTTTTGCCTTTAACCTCTTGCCCTGTCACTGGGCACCACTGAAGAGACTGATCACATTCTCCTGACACCCACTCTTTAAGTACTGATAAGCATGGATAAGATTCCCCTCCACTCTTCTATTCTCTAAGCTAAAAAGCCCCAGGTCATAGAATCATAGACTCAACCAGGTTGGAAGAGACCTCCAAGATCATCCAGTCCAACCTAGCACCCAGCCCTGGCCAATCAACTACACCATGGCACTAAGTGCCTCAGCCAGGCTTTCCTTCAACACCTCCAGTGATGGCAACTCCACCACCTCCCTGGGCAGCCCATTCCAATGCCAATCACTCTCTCTGGCAACAACTTCCTCCTAACATCCAACCTAAACCTCCCCCAGCACAACTTGAGACTGTGTCCCCTTGTTCTCTTGCTGCTTGCCTGGGACAAGAGACCAACTCCCACCTGGCTACAGCCTGCTTCAGGTAGTTGTAGAGAGCAATGAGGTCAGCAATGAGCCTCCTCTTCTCCAGGCTGCACACCCCCAGCTCCTTCAGCCTCTCCTCACAGGGCTGTCTTTCAGGCCTCTCATCAGCTTTGTCACCCTTCTCTGGACACCTTCCAGTATCTCAACATCTCTCTTGAATTGAGTCGCCCAGAACTGGACACAGTACTCCAGGTGTGGCCTGACCAGTGTTGAGTCCAGGGGCAGAATAACCTCCCTTGTCCTACTGGCCACACTGTTCCTGATCCAAGCCAGGATGCCATTGGCTCTCTTGGCCACCTGGGCACACTGCTGGCTCATGTTCAGCTACTATCTACCAGTACCCCCAGGTCTCTTTCCTGGCTGCTCTCCAGCTGAGCTCCCTAAGCTTTTCTTTGTAAGAGAGATGTTCTAGTTCCCTAGTCATATTTGCAGCCTTTGATGTACTTTCTCAAGCAATTCCCTGTCCCTCAGAAACTGGGGAGTGCAGAACTGCACCAGAACTGCACCAGGGCAGGTTTAGGCTGGATGCTGGGAAGAAGTTCTACATGTAAATAGTGATTGCCCTTTGGAATGGGCTGCCTGGAGAGGTGGTGCAGTCACCATCCCTGGAGGTGTTTAAGAAGATGCTGGATGAGGCACTTAGTGCTATGGTTTAGTTAATTAGAAGAGTTAGGTGCTAGGTTGGACTCAATGATCCTAGAGGTCTTTTCCAACCTGGTTAATTCTGTGATTCGGTGCTAGGTTGGGCTGGATGATCTTGGAGGTCACTTCCAATCTGGTTGATTCTATGAGTCTATGAGTCTATGAATACTCCAGATGAGGCCTCACCAGGGCACAGGAGAGGGAGAGGAGAACCTCTCTTGTCCTGCTTGGTTCATTCTTCGCAATGCACCCCAGGATCCCATTGGCCTTCTTGGCCATGAGGGCACATTGCTGCCACATGGACTCCCAGGTCTTTTCCCTCAGAACTACTTTCCAGCAGGTCTGGCTTTTACCAGTACTGATACTTGTCATCAGGGAGGAAAAGAAAGAAAAAAACACAGAGGAAAGATTAACCATGCACAAATCATACTTAGCTCACCCTTGTTTACCATAGCTCTTCCTGCCATAGTAGCTAATAACAATAATAATAATCACTGTAGTAGAATCACACTTTGGCTTCTTTCCCAGATTTCCTCTTGCTCGACAGTGAAGTTATTTTATCACCAAAACTTCACAGAGACCTGGCTTTGCAGAGGGGCCTCACCCAGAAGGGCTTTGGCAGCCTTCCATGGAAGCTGAAAAAATGGAAGAGGGACAGATGAGTGATAGGAAAGAGGGGCAAAAACTGGCAAGTCTCCACTATGTTTGCCAAGAATGGAAAGTAAGGAAAGTAACAATTATGGGTGAATATGCAATCAAGCACACACAAAGTCCTGCTCAGGATGTGTTCCTCCAGCAGGATCTGAGCACCTTTTGTACCCAGGGAAAGCAATGACTAACAAGCCCAGGTGACTTGCCCAGGCTGGTGCAGACTGAACTCTTGCTCTCCAGAGCCCAGTTTAGTCATTCACCTTCCACATCAACTCTCCTTTCTCCCACATCAACTCTCCTTTCTCAAACCAGCGCATTCAGTCTTCTGCTTTTAAACTCATGTGTCCACGAAGCCAAATTGCCATTAATACTCTATAAATAATGGCAGAATATATTCATGAACACCTGTTTGAATAATAAGCCTGAACTTGCATTGACAGTATTCAGCCAACCTGGTTTCCTTGCCTTCCATATGTGTTCACACCAACTCTGCCTTGTTCAAAGACTACAACATGAGGGAGAGGATGCTGCACACACTCACATAAACCTGAAGATGGTTTGTTCTTGTGGAGGAAGGGTTTCCAGTCTCTGATGTATAGATCTTTCAGAGGCTGCAAGCCCTTTTTTTGACTTCATAAATATCAGCTAAGACAAACATGTCTAAATTTGGAAGGCTAAATTTTCCTGCACCAACGCTTGATCTACCACTAAACACCTGTATGTGGGTTTGAATCCTATGCAGCTTGGACTTACTGGCAGAAGAGGGGTAGTCACTTATACTGAGGCCATAGTTGTTCCCAGGGGGGCAGATAAGCATCCCTCCTGCTACTCCTCTGCTCCTCAGATCTGCCATTGTAACTGCTGCTGTAACAGCTTTCCCACACAGCTCTGGCAGAAAGATCCTCATTAGTGGCTAAGAGCAAATTATTTTCTACCATACATCAGACCAAGAAGACCAGGGTAGAGAGCAAAAATGCAGGCAACTGTACTGGCAACCTGAACCCAGTAACCTCTGGCCAAGGGGGGCAAGGACAGCCTCTGACTTCCACACCCATCTCAGCAGCAGCTAGGGCAGCACATTTGGCTGCAGCTTTGCTCTCTGCCTCCATTTGCATGACAGTGAGCTGCAGCAGTGCCCCCCGGATCCCACAAGTACTTTGTGCTGCTTGGGCATGTGGTATTGAAGGAAAGCATGAGACTGATGGAAGGAGCAGAAACCATTCCCTGAGGTCTAAATGCAGGTTGAAAGTAATAATAGAATATAAGAATATAACCCTGGTATGAGCATTTCTTGAAACGCAGAGAGGAATAAACACCTGATGGACAGCTGAAGAGAGATCATGTAGTTCACAGTATCACAGTATCACCAAGGTTGGAAGAGACCTCATAGATCATCAAGTCCAACCTGTTACCACAGAGCTCAAGGCTAGACCATGGCACCAAGTGCCACGTCCAATCCTGCCTTGAACAGCTCCAGGGACGGCGACTCCACCACCTCCCTGGGCAGCCCATTCCAGTAGCCAATGACTCTCTCAGTGAAGAACTTTCTCCTCACTTCAAGCCTAGATAGAGGAAGAAAACCTGCCTACTGGATGACTCTGCAAGAGCCCCATATTTTCACATATATTTTGGTTATCTCCAAGTAGAATGTGGAATGGCTGAAGAACAATACAGCAGAGCAAGAATAGAATCATAGACTCAACCAGGTTGGAAGAGACCTCCAAGATCATCCAGTCCAACTTAGCACCCAGCCATGGCCAATCGACTACACCATGGCACTAAGTCCCTCAGCCAGGCTTTCTTGAATGCCTTCAGGGACGGCGACTTCACCACCTCCCTGGGCAGCCCATTCCAGTGCCAATCACTCTCTCTGGCAACAACTTCCTCCTAACATCCAGCCTAGACCTCCCCCGGCACAACTTGAGACTGTGTCCCCTTGTTCTGTTGCTGGTTGCCTGGCAGAAGAGACCAACCCCAGCTGTCTACAGCTTCCCTTCAGGTAGTTGTAGACAGCAATGAGCTGTCAATGATCAGTGTTGAGTACAGGGGAAGAATAACCTCTCTTGCCCTACTGGTTGCACTGTTTTTGATCCAGGCCAGGATGCCACTGGCTCTCTTGGCCACCTGGGCACACTGTTGCCTCATGAGCAGTCCAAAAGCAGGAGGAGCCAAGAGTTTGAGAAAGTCCAGCAGTACTCTAGATAAATTCTAGAACATCAGAAGTTCACAAAAAATTGCCTTATGAGGCTGCCACGGGGGTACCATTGATATTCACCGCAGACACAGGTCACAAGGGAAGGAATTCAGCCCTAATGACCAAGTGGTATAGTGGAAGGTTGTGTTGTACTGAGACTGGCACAAAGCTGCTGCCAGTCTGGGATGATGTTCATCAGAGAAACAGCTTTTTTATAACTCCTTGCCATGCTGTCATTATAGTAAGATCTACAAATATGCATTTCTAAACATGTGTCACAAAATGTTGAAGTCCTTTCCAAGCTCTGGGAATAGATAAAGGAATGGAGAAAAGCATTTCTGCTATGCTGGAAGCTGGCATTGCCTCAGAGAGTGTGTGCAGCAACAACTCATAAGCACAGAGGATGCTAACTTTGGAGAGTGGATGTCTAACAAAAGAAAATATGCTTCCATTACTCTCCTGATATGAACATCCCTGTCTCAGTGTAATTATATGGGTTTGGTTCATACTATTTCTTTCAACTGATCAAGAGGAATGGCAATTCTGCCTCCACATTCCCATGACATCTAAAATGATGAGTAGCAGCTCAGCACTTCCTTAGCAGAGAGAGAACCTTAGATATCAACTCACCTACCATCTCTCATGCAGCTGTTAGTGATCCTCACAAATCTTCTCTCCAACACCAATATTGTTCCCCACCAATGGGACCCAAGAGGGTATAGAATCATCACAGAATCATGGAATGGTTTAGGTTAGAAGAAACCTCTATAGGTCATCTAGTCCAACCTCCCTGTAGTGCGCAGGGACATCTTTGAGTAGGTCAGGTTGCTCAGAGCCACATCCAACTTGACCTGGAACTTTTCCAGGGACAGGAAATGCTTCCAGCACATTGTTTGAAGCAGTGTGGTTGTGCCCAGGACCACACCAGCATGACTGGCTGTGGTTGTGAGAACCACGGGAAAGGGCTGAGCAGGACAATTATTCCCTAAGTAGAAGAGCATCATAAGGATCTCGCATTCCCTGGGAGCTGTGCTCACTTTGCAGGCCACAACCACAGCCCTGTGCCAGTGAGACAGCAAAATGGGAGTGTGGGGTAGTGGTTGTAGCATGCAAGCTCCCAGCATGACAGCACGTTTCTCCCAGGCCAATGGAGTGGGGGTGCTCACTGGAGCTGGCAAGGCCATGGAGCACTGATGTGGTGCTTTGCATCCTCTGAGAAGTGAAAAACAGGAGGTGGCAGGGTGCTTTTCCCCTGCTTTCTGGATGCTTGGCTTTCTGACAGATTCTTCTGCAAAGGGCTACCCAAAAGCTCCATGGAGCTGGAGTGTCAAACGTTAACACTCAGCACTTAATTTGCAGTGCAAATCCTGTCAAACCTGATTGTGTCTCTTTGCCCCTCTGAGGCATCCCAGGCTCTCTCAACTTCTGCAGGGGGCTGAGGCTTTAAGAAATGACCAACTGCTAAAGCGAGCCTGGGAACTGGCAGGATGTACAGCATATGTTCTAGCACCAGCTGTGCCCTCTCCTCTCTCCTGCCCTCTACCAACAGAGCAGCCATCAGGGAGTACACCCCAGGAGGCCTAAATAATGATCATATTTGAAATCTCAGGGCATTACCACCTTAGAAGACAAGAATGATAATATTCTTGTCTGAGAAACAGCTGCTTGAGTGAAGAGAAGAGAGAGACGGGACCGGAGGTGCTGGCTGAGAAGTGTCCCAAAGGCAAAGGACCCTGTGCAGTGGGGGTGACCCACTCAGATGCACTCTCGTGCAACCTGCTCTAGGTGAACCTGCTTGAGCAGGTGGGTTGGACTAGATCATAGAATCAAAGAATCATAGAATCAGTCAAAGTTGGAAGGGACCACAAGGATCATCTAGTTCCAACCCCCTTGCCATGAGCAGGGACACCCTACCCTAGATCACTCTGGACAGAGAGGTCCCTTCCAACCCCTGCCATTCCGTGATTCTGTGAAGGAGCCTTCTAACAATGAGAGGTGAGGCAGAATTAAGTAGGAACCCACAAACCACATCAGATTCTTCTTCCTGATTCCAGAGAGAGAAGAAAATTATCATTGTGGAGGAAAAAGCACAGGACCCTCTGCAACGATCTGTCATACTCATTTGTACCAGATATAAAGGTACAAGGGAGGAAGACCTGGGGCTCTTTAGCCTGAAAGAGAGCAGACTGAGACAAGAACTTATCCATGCATATAAATGTCTAAAGGGTGGAGGCAAGAGGATGGGGTGAGGCTCATTTCAGTGGTGCCCAGAAATAGGACAAGGGGGAGTGGGTACAAATTACAGGTTATAAACAAGAGGCTTCACTTAAGGAAAAGCTTCTTTACTTTGAGGCTGCCAGAGCACTGGAACAGGCTGTTCAGAGAGGTTGTGGAGTTTTCTTTTCTGGAGACTTTCAAAACCCACTCAGATGCCTTCCTGTGCAATCTGCTCTAGGTGAACCTGCTTGAGCAGGTGGGTTGTTCTAGATCACAGAATCATAGAATCAGTCAGGGTTGGACGGGACCACAAAGATCATCTAGTTCCAACCTCCCTACCATGCTCAGGGACACCCTACCCTAGATCAGCCTGGCCAGAGAGGTCCCTTCCAACCCTGCCATTCTGTGAAGGAGCCTTCTAACAATGGAAGATGAGGCAGAATTTAGTAGGAACCCACAAACCACATCACCTGATTCTGGAGCAAGGAGAAAATGATCACTGTGGAGGAAAAGAGGTAGGAAATGAGATAGAGATAGGCAGATACATTAAAGGGACAGAGAAGAAACAGAAGAAGGATAGGAAAATGCTAAAAGATAAATGCAGTATGTTTTTAATTTGCATGAGAAAAATAGTTCTCTTTCCCCACTGATCATCTTTATTAGCAACAAAATTCGCAGCGAGATCTCAGCCCAGCTATCTTGCTATGACAGCAGTAAAGCTCTGAAACAAACTGTTCCAGGGAGGGTGAGAAAACTCCATCTCAGGCAGCTTTTAAAGGCAAGAGGTAAGGCTGACTGAGACTTAACCAGGTACTTATCTGAACAGCACACAGACCAGATCAGTTTGGTCCGAACATATGCAGCGACTAAACAGTTTGCCCACCCACCCACTGTTTGTTTTTTGAAGAGCAGCTGGTTGAAACCACTGAGTTTGTAAAGCTATTATTTCATGCATTTTACCTACCTAGTAGGCATTTCAGTTTTGCAGACCACAGTGTATCAGCAGACTAAAAAAAGACATCTCAAGATACTCTCAAGCTTCTGCAGTTATATCTTTGCACATTCTTCAACTGCAGGGACAGGCTCTGGGAGAAGTGAATCATAAAATGTTTGGGTTGGAAGGAACCTTTAAGATTGTTTCATTCCACCTCCCCCTGCCTTTGCCATGGACAGGGACATCTTCCACTAGACCAAGTTGCTCAAGGCCCTTGTGCTAGTTTGAAGCTAGCCAGAATGTTTCGGTGAGAAGAATTAGATGATAGGCTGTGAAAAGTAAACAATGGTGATGTCTGCTGCACTCATAGGCTTGCTGAGATGTGTAAGAACAAGAACACAAACATAGATAACATAGCTGTTTGCTCTCTGTCTTTGAGGCTGCACTTCTCTCTCCCTAACCTGCCATCTGTGTGACTAATCCTTCTGCTTCCTAACCCCCTTGGCTGATCCTCCAAACTCACCTTGAATGTAAGGCAAAGTCTGGGATAAGGTAGAGGGATGGGAAGAAGGTGGAAGGGTGGTTGGGAGCCTCTCCTGGGGACTCTGGTTTCTGGGTGAGCTGTTGTGTTTATGTATTACCTTTTTAACTTGTCTATTTCTGTCTGTAGCTGTACAAACTGTAAATATCTGCTTGTATATTGTGCTAAGCTGTAAATATAAAGCTTCATTCAATTTCCAGATCAGCTGAGTCTAGTCTGGGTGATTTTCACAAGTGTGGGAGGTAACACCCAAACCATCACAGCCCTGTCCAGGCTGTCCTTGAATGCTTCTAAGGAACAGTCATCCACAACCTCCCTGGACAACAGAAGCAGCTAACAGAAAACCAAACAAGTGAAAAAGGATGTGTAGGAAGCTTATTTCGCCCCAGAGACCTACAGCTTACCCAGCAAGAGTGCAAGTATTGTCTGTAGCTGCCCTGCGTAGTGCAATCTTCCCTTTGCTTACAATTCCCCTTCTAAATTCAGCACACTGCTATCCACCATCCACATCAATTCACAGGGTTGAGCCTGTAGAGGGAGCACAGCAGACTGAGCTGTGTCATTTTAGATCTTGGCTGTAAGCAAGGAAGGCAGTGGCAACACTCTGGACAGAGAAAGGGCTGGCGGCAGGTAACTCTTCCTGCATCTCTCTTCATGACCGTTCCAGGAGGAGGTATGTGTGAAAAAATGACTCATAGAATCAGTCAGAGTTGGAAGGGACCACAAGGATCATCTAGTTCCAACCCCCCTGCCATACCCAGGGACACCCCACTCTAGATCAGGCTGGCCAGAGCCTCATCCAGTCTGGCCTTAAACACCACCATGGATGGGGCCTCAACCATCTCCCTGGAAAACTCATTCCAGGCTCTCATCACTCTCATTGTAAACAACTTCCTCCTTGTGTCCACTCTGAATCTCCCCACCTCCAGCTTTGCTCCATTCCCCCTAGTCCTCTCACTCCCTTATAGCCTAAAAAGTCCCTCCCCAGCTTTTTTGTAGGCCCCCTTCAGATACTGAAAGGCCACAAGAGGGTCACCTGGGAGCCTCCAGACTCAACAGCCCCAACACTTTCACTCTGTCCTCATAGCAGAGGTGCTGCAGCTTCTGATCATCCTCATGGCCCTTCTCTGGACATGCTCCAGCATCTCCACATTCCTCTTGCAGTAGGGGCTCCAGAACTGGATGCAGTACTCCAGGTGAGTCTCACTAGAGTAGAGGGGGAGAATCACCTCCCTCAA
>WAAF01004287.1:0-11374 GCA_013400475.1 Tricholaema leucomelas | reverse complement strand
CGGGGGACACCCAAACCATCACAAAAGTGTAGCCAGCAGGTCTAGTGAGGTTCTTCTCTCCCTCTACTCTGTCCTAGTGAGACCACATCTGCAATACTGTGTCAAATTTTGGACTTTCCAGTTCAGGAGAGACAGGGACCTGCTAGAAACAGTCCATCGGAGAGCCATGAGGATGACTGAGTAACTTGAGCATCACCCCTGTGAAGAGAGACTGTGAGACCTGGGACTGCTTAGCCTGGAGAAGAGAAGACTGAGAGGAGATCTCATCAATGTGTACGAATATCTAGGGGGTGGGTGTCAAGTGAATGAAGCCAACCTCTTTTTGCTGGTCAGCAGCAATAAGATGAGGAGCAATGGCTACAAACTGGAACATAGGAGGTTTCACTTCAACATGAGGAGAAACTTCTTTACAGTTAGGGTGACAGAATACTGAAACAGGCTGCCCAGAAAGGTTATGGAGTCTGCTTCTCTGAAGACTTTCAAAACCTGCTTGGATACATTCCTGTGTGAACTACCCTAGGAGATCCTGCTTGGCAGAGGGGTTGCACTTGATCTCTGGAGGTCCCTTCCAACCTATAAGGTTCTGTGATTCTATAATTGCTAACTAAAAAAAACCAAACAAACCTGTGACTTTAATATTCTTCAATGAATGTAAGATATGAAAGCAGAGAATTAATCTAATAAAACGTATTGGGAAGAATAATGTAGTATGAAAAAGAAAAAAACGTGTCACTTTCCTAAGGGTTTAAAGGCTGAAAAACTACTGGACTGCTTTGGAAAACCACCAAAGAAACAAAAAATCCCACACAATACAAGGGCATAGCAGCTCAGTCTGAGTCTATTTATATGTACATATCTAAATGTAGAGAGTGTGATTTCCACATCCCTTAAATATCTGGAAGAAGCACACACTGGAAATGATAAGAAAAACACTAGCTACACAAAACTTCTTTGGAAACCAAAAAAAGGGAGTCAGCTAAATGTGATGAATGATGTATCTTTGGAGCACATCCCGTTGTATCCTTGATGCAGTAAGATTGAGGATAGAAACATAGTAAATTGGTATTCTCGCCTTGTGTAACATTTGCATGGAAGTGACACAACTTAGAACAAAGAACAGAAAGAAGTCTGTGTTAAAATAGCTAACATCTAGCTATTACCTGACTGCTATCCAGTAAGAATGTTTGGAACAATATTTTATCCAATCACTGTATTCTATAACTTGTAGAATTACCACAACTTCTGGAATGGGATATAAAAGACTGTGGATATATATCAATAAACGATGTGATCATTTGGATGTTACCCACCCCCTTAGACTTTGGAAAATCACCCAGACTAGACTCAGAGGCTCTGGAAATTGAATGAAGCTTTATATTTACAGCTTAGCACAATATACAAGCAGATATTTACAATATAGGCAGAAATATACAAGTAAAAAAGTAATACAGAAACACAACAGCCCTCCCAGAGGGGCTCTCAACCACCCTTCCACCTTCCCCCCACCCCTCTACTTTACCCATGACTTTGCCTTACGCTTAAGGTAGTTTGGAGGGTCGGGCAGGGGGCTTAGGAAGCAGATGGATTACTCACACAGATGGCAGGTTAGGTTAGAGAGAGAGGTTGAGCCCCAGAGAGACAGAGAGTGACTCTGTTATATATGTTTGTGTTCTTGTTCTTATACATCTCAGCAAGCCTATGAGTGAAGTAGACATCACCGTTGTTTCCTTTTCACAGTCTATAATCTCATTCTTCTCACCAAAACATTCTAGCTAGGCTCAAACTAGCACAAATGGCTTTTGGGCTTTCTGCCCTTGACTTTCAGCTTCAGCTACTGTGTGTCGCTGTTATTTTGTCTGTCACTAATTAATATATACAGCGACAAACTTCCCCCTTTAAATAAAATATTTTTGTTTACCTTTTCTTTTTCCCATTTCTCTGTTTGTTTTTTCATTTGGTGAAGAAGATCTTCCTTTTCTTGGATTAGTTGTCTGTTACTTTCCCTCAGGTTCTGAAGGCAGTGAAAAAAAAAGGCAAAAAGGATGACAGTTTTTACAGCAGTACTTCAATTTTTTAAAAGGTCTGTAGTCCGAGTTTTTTGTTCCACACATGTTAAGAAATTAAAACGGATTTGTACCAGGTGGCTAAGTCCTAGGGACCTTGCACAAAATTAACTAAAACTGACTGACTTACAATGACCACATGTGACTCAAGGTGATCTGATTTTAAAGGCTCTAAAAGCATGAATGTGCTGAACCTTTTCCTCAGTACCAGAACAGGAGTAATAGGTTAAACTTTACTATCTACTCACTGGAAAAAAAAAAATTACAAGTCTTGCATATTCTGTGAATGCATTTTTGGTACACAAAACCAAAGTTATTTTGAAGTACATAAACATAGGCAGTACAGGAGACCTCCACACTGAATTTTCATTATGGTCACTAAAATAAGCCAAGTGATGAAAACTGTTTTGAAAACGTATGGCCTAAGAACTTATCTCCAAAAGCAGATATAGTTTTTGTATGAACTTCATAAACTGTGTGTCTTCATTTGATAACTTATCCCTGAGAAGAAAATGTTACTTATACAGGCCATTCCTGCAGCTTTTAAGTACCTGTAATTTTTACCCCCATGTAAAAATTATACTTCCTGGTTACCTTAACTGTATCTTGCCACTGTGCATTGCTCTTATTCATCAGTTCTCGGTAAACTTCTAACTGGGACTTCAGATGACTCATTTTTTCACCATAATGTTTCTTTATAGTAGTTACAGTGTTCTCCTATGTGATAAAAGTTTATTAAGAAATCAAATAGTGAGTGAAAACATGAAAGCAAAGCATGGTAAAGAGAACAGTTTCCACAACATGCAGTGCTTGCTTTTCTTTCTTCAATGCTTTTTATTATCTACAGCTATTTCTTTTTGATGACAGGAGGATTGTATTTTCACTCACTGCTGACTTTGAGCAAAATTTAACTGCCATAGAACAGGTCAGAATGAGTTCACATTTTCACTTTAAGCATAGTTAATCAATGTTAAGGAAATTTAAGCTTGTTCAGGAAAAAAAAAGCTTGGGTGTATAAGACTAGTAGAATGTAACTTTCAGAAACAGGAAACATCTAATAAAACAAGAGTATTCTATGAGAATTCCAAACAAATCATAAGCGTCAAAAGGCATAGATATTTCCAGTGTTCCCTCCCCCACACACTTTAGAAATAACCCAGACTAGACTCAGCCATCTCTGGAAATACGAATGAAGCTTATATTTACAGCTAGCACAATATACAAGCAGATATTTACAGTACATACAGTTACATACAGAAATATACAAAGTAAAAGGTAATACAGAAACACAACTCCCCTCCCAGAAACCTGAGTCCCCAGGAGGGGTTCTCANAGAGTAAGATGCAGCTCAGCCAGTTCCCTAGCCCCAAGCGAGACTCCTTAGTGGAGTGATTATCTGTGGTTTGCTTTTCATTCCTGTACATCTCAGCAAACCTGTGAGGGAAGTAGACATCACCACTGTTTTCCTTTCACAGCCTGTAATCTAGTTCTTCTCACCAAAATATTCTAGCTAGCTTCAAACTAGCACACAGTGCTTCTAAGGATTATTTTTATTCAAGATATTTTAATTAATGCATTGCAGCAATCAAAATGAAAGTGGTTCTATGAAGACAGATTACAGTTTCTGTGTTTGCACCTAAGAGCAGCATGCAATTCTCTCTTACTATGTATCTGTGTTCTTCTTGTTTTTCTCTTAATCTTGCAGTAATCTGCAGTCAGTTGAAAATATGAGGTGATTTTGCAACGGTTACTTTTCTAAGGAAGCACAGAAATGGGTTTACACAAATATTGCAAGCTTGTGTGGATGTGATATTCCTGTTAATAAGATGAAGTCCCGTTTCCTGCAAAATGATACCTAGACTTTGTACATTTCATTTAGGGAATTCTCTCAAGTTTGCTGGGTCCAGCAGAGTTTCTGAATTCTTCTCTTCTCTTCACCCAGAAATTAAATACTTACTGGGTGGAAAACACATCTGCATAGAAATGTAGTGCTTGTCTTACTCTGAATCAGAAAAGGAGAATGATGTGACCAATTAGCAGGAAGATGAAACAGTGGCTGCAAGAAAATCTTTCGGAACAGTGTAGCCAAAAGTGATGTGGGCAGTACCATATTTTGCGAGAATTCTTAACTAATGGAAGGAAAAAAATGCTTCCACTAAGGACTGACACCTCTGGATCCCCATTGTAGTTTTCCAAGGCTTTATAGGTGGAGAGATTCTGCTATTCTGTACACCATACTATAAAAGCAAAGTTCAAGGTAGAGGAGAAACTACCCACAGAGGAAGAGGCTGTAATGCTTGCTCTTTGGTAACAAGGGAAGGGAGGATAGCTTGGCACAACCGTTTACAGTAAGATAATTTTTGAGAGACACAAATAATTGTTAAATGTTCTAACAACATGTCACTCATTAGAGGAAGGTGGCATTCAAGAGAGAAGTTTAATAACAAATGAAGTTTAGAAAAATATCTGGAACTGTGCCAGACAAAAAATAAAATCAGATTCCACAAAGACATAAGATCAAATATGTTTAAAGATACACTGACATTATTTCCAGAGACTTAGAAAGGGTACCTGAATGTGGACGTAAATGTGAATGAAGTAAATTTTACCCCTCTGTAATTTTCACTGATGATGTGACAGAACAATGGTGCTAATGCTTCAGAATAATTACCTGGTTTTCTTTCCTTATATTGTCTAGTTGTCTGATTATCTTCACGTGTTTGTTTTTCATTTTCTCCATGTCTTTCACAATCTGTAGAGGATAAAGGAAATTGTTAACTCACAAGTAACATCTACTCCAGTTATAATGAACCATGAAGCAAGTTTAAGACCTGGTTCTCAAAACAACAGATAAAGTGCAGTCTGATCTTGAAAACAGATAAATAGCCAGTAAGACGGCAGACCAAAGGTTTCAACAACTAGAACATATATTATTGAATCACAATCTGTATATGACTTGAAATGGCTTTTTCTTTCCCATCCTAGTATTGCATCTTCACATCTTTTTCTAGTGTAGTGCTCAGAACTGAATAAGAAAGACATAGTCATTGCAGTTATTCTGAAGTTCTTAAAAACAAGTGAACAAAATACCTCAGCATTTGGAAGCTTTTAACTAAGAAAAAAAGTGGGAGGCCAGGGCAAGGGGAAAGAGTTTGGCAAAGTAGATTGCAATTTTTGCATTTAAGAGTTAGATTACACAAACTGGTTACAGAACACACTTAATTTTATTTTGTATTCCACTGAAATAACCTGGAAAACTGCAAAAAGTAAAAAAAAAATAAGGTCTAATTACAGGAATTTTCCATACTAATAAAACTAGATGTACACATAATGGACTGCTAAAGTGATTTTTCCCATTTGAAAATGAGTAATTCAAGCTTAAAATTGCATCAGGATCCTTAGTGACTATGTTTTATTTATCCTGTTTCTAATCTAATTCATAATATGTCCAAGAAGGAAGATTTCACTCTCTCCCACTCCAGCTTCTGGTCATTTTTGTTTTGAAATACTTGTCTGATGGGTGAAATGTTAAATTACACAACACTGGTACTAATGCATCTTAAATAAGCCTAACATATACCTCCGGATGAATGTGCTGGTTTGAGGCCAATTGGAATATTTTAATAAGAGAAATTAGATCATTTGCTGTGAAAAGAAAATAATAGCCATGCCTACATTACCCATTTTTTGCTTACGGATATAAATACAAGAACACAAACAGAGATAAGTCAGTGTCTGCTATACTATTTCTGCCTGAACCTACGTCACTCCAACTAATCATTCTTCTTCTAACACCTCTTGCTGACCTTTCGCAGCTGTCTCTGCATGTAAGGGAGATACGGGATGGGGTGGAAAGAAGGTGGGATGTTGGTTGGGAGCCCTCCTTGGGCAGTCTGCTGTTCAGGAGCGGTTTTGTATCTCTGTATTAATTTTAAATAGTATATAGCTGTAAATATCTGTATCTATTATATATTTATATATATATATATATGCGCTTATGAATCGTGTCGTGCTGTAAATATACTGTTTCATTCCTTAACTTCCAACTGACTGAATTAGTTTGGTGAATCCCTAGCTCTCTGTGTGTGTGTGTGAGCAGGAAACTCTGAAACTTGCACAATCAATCATAGCAATAATGAACAATTAAATGTAAACATTTCCCACAGATTCCCTTGATGTCATTTTTCCGTTTAAGATTGCTATAATACAAATTCTCGTGACAAAGAGCGCTGAGCTGAAACAAAATTAAAAGGGATGTGTGTGTGCAATCTTTTTTTTTTTTTTTTTTTTTTTTTTTTGGTAATGGCGATTGTTGCTTTATTTTAAAATAGTTGTGATTGTTAGCATGGATCTATGATAACAGATGAAATTTCAGTGATTACTTACAAGTATATAATACAGGAGTGAAAAGTATCTACTATCTGATACTCACATAGTTCAAACAATATTAAAGTAGAAAAGCAGTAATGTGGTATTGAAATGTAGCATTTCATTTACCCCCATCAAAGACACTATGATAGAAGCTGAGGAATTTTAAAGCGACACAATTAAAAGCTGAAGTAAAGCCTTGTGGTTCAAGCCCAGCCGGCAGCCAAGCCCCATGCAGCCGCTCACAGAACCGTAGCCTGTCCTGGCCCGTCTCCGCTGCCTCTCTGGGACAGGAAGCAGAATCGGGAGTGAAAACACCAAAGCCCTTTCAGTGCTGATAAAGACAGTTTAACAAAACAATAGAAAGAGATATCACGACACCCCTGTGACTGCCTTTCTCAACCCCAGAAGAGAGAGGGAGAAAAAAATGAGAACAGAAAACCTAGATGGAGGGGAAAAAACAAAACAAAACAAAACAAAACAATGCAATACAAAACAAAAAAACTACCAACCAAAACCCACCAAAACCACACCACCATCTTTGTCCCTGGCCAGTCCTTCTTTCATATAGTGGGCATGATGTTGTATGGTATGACATACTGATTGGGTGATTCAGGTGGCTGTCTTGATTATGTTCCAGCCTAAATTCTTGTGAAAGAAACAAAAAATTAGCCCTATCCTACCTGAACTCAGGACAAACCTCTTCTAGGGGAAGCATGAGAAAATCCATTCATATTACCCACAGACCTCTGAGTCATCTCTATTAGATTGTTTTGGGTGCTTGTTTCTTACAAATCTCAGTGGTTAGAAGCCTGTATGACAAAGGTCACCACAGAGAAAGTTCATGCACAATAAAAGACGAAGAGTACAGGACCGTATTTAATGGAGTAAATAAAGCAGTGAAACCAATAAGCCAGCATATATATACAGACACATGCACACCTATACACATAGATACTGTATAAAACAAAATAAACTGTCTAAGCAGAACATAACAAAATTATGCTACTTACTGATATACTGTAATAGCAACAAAACCTCACTGCAAGTCAAAAGCTACTTCCACCAATCAAGAAACATGCTAAGAAACATATGGGCAGGCAAGTGTTTTCTCCACATACCATTAAAATGAAGGTTTTAATTTTTATATNTACTAAGGAAGAAGATGGCACAAACTGAATTCATTTGATGAAAATGGTTATCACAATTAATTCAGTATACCTTACAAAAATAGACCATTCAGTCAGCAACTGTTTGTATTATAAATTATTAATTAATGCAGGTTTTCTTTGGTGTTGTTATTGTTGTTTTGTTTGGTTTGGTGGGAGCTGGAGAGGGTGCTTATTGAGTTGTTGTGTTTTTTTTACCTTGATGATATATAATATAGATAACTTGTATGGAACATAAGGCACTTCTTTGATTGAACATTCCTCCACCTTCGATGCTGTGTGATCAGCAGCAGAACAAACTCCAGATGTGTTCAGTTGATCTATTGTATATAAAAAATTGCTTTATCAGTTGAAGTACTGAACTAAAATGCACAGCAAAGCCTAAAATTATAGAAGTTTTGACAGCAACACCAAGCATAGTGTTTTACATGTATTTTATTTTTCTTTATTTTCTGATAACAAAGAAAATGGATAACTGGGAGAAGAATTTTAACAACTGACTTGTCATGCATAGCTATATGGTTTGACATCTATTTGTTCATGACCATTTTGATGTTAGTTACATACATATATTTTTGTCATTAAAACTAAAAATGAAAACATAGATTTTAAAAAATCATGTAGAAGTATGCTGCCTCTTAAGAAAACTGACTTTTGTCACAGCTAAGAAGAGTGTGCTTTAACAATTCCTTCAAAACAACCTATTAAAAATACCTAGCAAAATAAAATACTTACTTTTATTTTTATCTCTTTTTTTTTTTTTTGTTGTTGTTGATTAAAATAATATTATCTTTCTCCTTTTTTTTTTCCAGTTTGTTTGATTTGGTTTGGTTTTTTATTTAATCAGATCTTTCTGGCTTAACCCAGAGGGTGACTTGCTGTTGGAAAATTATTTTTAGTATTATAATCATTAACTAAGTATCATAATTAACAGGTATATAAGGTCAAAAGAGACTTAGAATAGTAACTGATATAAATCCAAGCCACACAACTTCTTCAATCAGAGATCACATATAAAAGAAAAAAAAAAAGGCAGTCCTCATTTATGTAATATATTATGTGGTCCAGAAAACAAGAATGAATTTTGCCATGCAAATAGATATACCTTTTTCTAGAGCTCTGTTTTGACTCCATCCAGTTAGGGAATTCAGAAATGACCATTTGTTAATATTCATTCCAAGCTTGTGCAACCATGAATGTCCGTCTCCATCTGTTAACATAATTCAGGTGCTAAAATCAGGTGTGAGTCATTGCAATTTTCTAAATTCTCTTGATTCACTAATGCATTGGATTTAAATGTGGTAAGCATTAATTCTGTTTGTACCAAAAGATTTTTGAATGAGTAAAAACAATACATAAGAATGAGAGACTGGGGAGATATTGAGAAACCTACAGTGTAAAAAAGAAGTAATATTTGCTTGAGACATAAATGTTTCCACACGATCCTGAAAGAAAAGGTACATTGAATCCAAAGGTTGTACTCCAGACTTGTTTTTCATCTTCTACTAAAGTATTTTCTAATTGTAATTTTGGAATATTGCAAAGCAAACTGTATTTCCCCCAGCACAGAA
The DNA here is from genome assembly GCA_013400475.1 of Tricholaema leucomelas. NCBI lineage: Eukaryota > Metazoa > Chordata > Aves > Piciformes > Lybiidae > Tricholaema lacrymosa > Tricholaema leucomelas. The sequence goes on along the minus strand of WAAF01004287.1, from coordinate 2,203 downwards.
TTGTATAACCATCATAGAATGCACTGGACTGGGTTGGAAGGGACCTTTAGAAGTTATCTAGTTCAACCCCCTTGCAGTAAGTATGGACATCCACAACTAGATAGGTTTCTCAGAGACCCCTCAAGCCTGATCTTGAATGTCTTCAGGGATGTGGCCTCCTCTGCCTCCTTGCCTTTGAAACTAAATGTGTGTGTAGGGTCAGGGTGGATCACATTGTTAAATACGATGTATCTGACTCAAGTTTAGTAGTGAGCACTCTGAATGTGCAAGATCACCGAACATGAGCAACACACTCAACATAAGCAGCTTGTCTAAGTGTTATGCTGTGAAAGGGAGAGCACTATCTGAAAGAAGTCTTCTGACTCTTTGAATTGGCTGAAACTCTTACCAGAGATGAAGAGCTGTTGCCCACTGGAGAAAACTAACTGTATTGCTACCTTTCTTCAGAAGCAATATTAATTTACTTCCATGGTGCAGTGAATTTCTACAACCAAATAACTGCCCTTTAACATTGCTTTTATTGGATGTTGTAGCAGAAGGTACTGTTTTAAAACAGCCTATCCAGCTAGTATATCATCTGCTGACATTATTTCAAATCTCCCCTTCAGTCTGTAGAAGACTATTGGAAGGAAAGTTACTTGAAACTCATAGAGATTAATTAATGAACGCTAGAATTGAAGCATGCAACCTGCAAAACTGCTGAATATACCCTTGCACACCATTCTTGTGAGAACTCTGTGATATGACAGTGTCGTGGTAGGCCTGAATAGGCCAAAATAGGTTTATACATGTCCTGTCTTGCCCAGGCAGGTTTTTCTACTCTCCCTCCTTCTGCTATGGGGAGAAGTAACTGCAGGAAAGAGGACAAAGAACCTGGAGCCAATGAGTCTAAGGACTATGGCTTGCCCAGACATGTTTCCCTGCTCCCTCTCCTTCCATGCTGGAGGAAGCAACCACGGGAAAGGAAAACAAAAGCCCTGGCTTAGCCTAATATGGTCAAGCTTGGGAAAGTGCCATTCTGATTGGCTAATCTATGTTCAAAGGCCCATTAGTCTCAGGCTGTATTGATAAAAAGAGAAAGCAGGTAACACAATGTGTGTAGCCATTGTCTTCACACTTGTTTGCTGCTTGCTACTGCCTACTACCATTGCTCATAGCCTCAGTGCATCCTGAACTGCCTGGAAACTCCACCACCTCAAGTGTACCAGGACAAGCTGTAAATGCCTCCACACTATCAACCTGCATAGTCAGTGTGACGTTGTGTTGAGATTGCACATCACAAGACATACTGCCTACACCTGAAAGTCTCCTGCCAAGTTGGAAAGTCCTGGAGATATGCAGATTGTTCAAAGAAGCCAGGACCAGATCAGAGATAGTCTGCCTCCTTTGCCCAACATTCTGGGAAAAATCAGAAGTCTCAGCAACCGACAAGACAGTAATAGAATTCCCTGAAAGTGTTTGGGTAAGCGTCCTGAGTCTGTCTAGTGGATAAGCAGTATAATTAACTGCAAGCGGTGTATTGACTGCAAGAACCTTTTCTTCCAGTAAAATGTTTGCATTTGCCAGTTACTTCTTAAAAACTTCTACTTTTACCTGTTCCTTGTGTGTATAAATATCCAAACAGTGCATTTTGAACCTTGTAAGTAAGTTTTCTGGCAAGAAACAGTTTTCATAGTTATTAACAATATTCCCCTGGATATAAAAATTAATACAGGTTATTAATTTTGCGTCATTCATAACAGGCAGGGACAAGATGTCTGTAACAGTTCTTTTCCTCTGTTTTCAATGCCATGGGTCAGAATGACTCTCAAATGTCATTCAAAACACCACAGTACTTTCCCATTTAAACCCTTTAGAATATAAACTTCCTTAAAAACCAGAGATCTTTTTTCTGTGCATATGGAACGGACTTGGCATCCAAATTACTGTTTCTAAATAGCTACAACTGTATTTTTTTGAAAGCATTTAATGAGTCTGGTAGGTTTGACACCTTGTTTTAGAAGTTACAGATACAAAACACATAATAAATGTAGCTCTTTTCTGATCACTTTGATTTTAAAGTGATCAAGGCTTAAAGGCCCCCCAGTATTGAAATTTACCAGACCAGCTCAGACAGCTTGGAAGTAAGATAAAGTTATCTTTACAGCAAAGCAAAATTTACAAGCAAATATACACAGTATATTTACAAGTATTTACAACTATA
>WAAF01004286.1:0-45144 GCA_013400475.1 Tricholaema leucomelas | reverse complement strand
CCTCTCCTCGTAGGGCTGTGCTCGAGGCCTCTCACCAGCCTCGTCGCCCTTCTCTGGACACGTTCAAGCATCTCAATGTCCCTTCTAAACTGGGGGGCCCAGAACTGAACACAGTACTCAAGGTGTGGTCTAACCAGTGCAGAGTACAGGGGCAGAATGACCTCCCTGCTCCTGCTGACCACACCATTGGGTGATTCTATGCTCCACAACCTCCCTGGAGGTCTTTAAGGCCAGGTTGGATGAGATTTTGAGCAACCTGTTCCAGTGGGAGGTGTCCTTGCCTATGGTGGGGAGTTGGAACTGGAGTTCACTTCCAACCTAAACAATTCTCTGATTCTATGATTCAAGCAAAGCCTGGATGAGGCACTTAGTGCCATGGTCTGGCTGACTGGATAGGGCTGGGTGCTAGGTTGGACTGGATGAGCTTGGAGGTCTCTTCCAACCTGGTCAATTCTATTCTATAACAATAGCCCAAACATGATGCACTGTTTCCCCAGGTATATTCCCTCTATAGGGATGCTTCCAAAAACTACAATTATGATCCCAAGGATAAAATACAAAACATTCAAAGTCAAAAGGAAGGAGAGGAAAACTGAGCTTCTGAAAGCTGCTTCTGCTGCAATCACCAAGCCGCTGTGAGTAGCTTTTTCTGCAGGCAGGAGCCAAGTTAATGAACCACTAATATGGGAAGCAGCAGGGGGGATTCACTGAGGGAATCACACTAAGAATTGCCTAAAGAAGAAAGGCTTGGAGAAGGGCTGGAGAAAGGCTTGGAGAAAGGCAGGCTTTGCAAATCGTTCCCCTGTTAAATACATTGTTTGGAAATTGAACAACAGGCACAAGCATCAGAAGGTTCAGCCAGTGAATTTGAAGCATTGTGCCTCGTGTGGCTACACATACATACTCAAAATGGGATTAAGGCACATGTGGGGCTGTGCAAGACACCTGACATGGTGGCCTCCCACCCTTAGGGCAGCCTTACTGGAGCCAACCCCCCCATCATTCGTTTTGTCTGCTCCTCAGCTCAACTCCTGGGCCCTACAACAAAAGGAGGGACAGTGGCCAAACTAGTCTAGAATCACAGAATCAGTCAGGGTTGGAAGGGACCACAAGGATTATCTAGTTCCAACCTCCCTGCTATGAGCAGGGGGACCTCACACTAATTCAGGCTGGCCAGATCCTCATCCAGTCTGGCCTTAAACACCTCCAGGGATGGGGCCTCAACCACCTCCCTGGGCAACCCAGTCCAGGCTCTCACCACTCTCATGCTCAACAACTTCCTCCTCATGTTCACTCTGAATCTACCTACCTCCATTCCCTCTAGTCCCTGAGAGCCTAAAAAGTCCCTCCCCAGCTCTCTTGTAGGCCCCCATCAGATCCTGGAAGGCCACAAGAAAGTCACCTGGGAGCCTCCTGTTCTCCAGACTGAACAGCCCCAACTCTTTCAGTCTGTGCTCACAGCAGAGATGCTCCAGCCCTCTGAGCATCCTCCTGGCCCCTGCTGCAGCCCTCTGAGCATCCTCGTGGCCCTTCTCTGGACACACTCCAGCATCTCCACATCCTTCTTGTAATGGGGGCTCCAGAACTGGATGCAGTACTCCAGGTGGGGTCTCACCAGAGCACAGTAGAGGGGGAGAATCACCTCCCAGGCCCTGCTGGCCACACTTCTCCTGATGCAGCCCAGGCTCTGGTTGGCTTTCTGGGCTGCAAGTGCACATTGGTGGCTCATGCTGAGCTTCTCATCCAGCAGCACCCCCAGCTCCCTTTCCTCAGAGCTGCTCTCCAGCCAGGCACTGCTCAGCCTGGATTTGTGCTTGGGATTGCCTTGATCTAGATGCAGGTTCTTGCACTTGGCCTTGTTGAACCTCATGAACACTGAAGAGGAGCTTTCTACCAGAGACAACAAGCAGAGGCTGGGCTGGATGTGTGCAAGCCCCCTTAGCTCCAGATGCTGCTGTGCAGATAAATGTAGACACTTTGCTGTGTGGGAGCACTAAGCTGGCTGACAGAAGAGGTGACAATTAAAAACGAGAAAAGCCTTGAATGCAAGCCTTATCCTGTTGAGACAAGACAATTGGCTCTGTCTCTCAGCTTGTACATCAGTAGTGGAATGGCTTTGAAGGCTGTTTTATTCAGGTCCCTACTGTTCCACTCACAAGCTTTACTGCCTCCAACAACCACATACAGCATTTTACTTGCTTTCTGCAACAGGTTTCTGCTTTGTTTTCAAACCATCACATAGTTTCTTTATTTTATTTCTCAAGGTCCAGAAGTTAGTTTGCATCATCAGCATGGGTAGGTGGATATCTGGAAATGCATGTGAAGGAATATTGCCTCCCCTTTGCCTCCCCTCTCCTACTCAACCAATGAAGATAAGCATTCCCACAGAAAACTGAGTGCCTGCAGGGATTGCATAGATGTACAAACTAAGAGACAAGGCTCATTTAGTTAGATGCATCAAATCTCACAGCAGAAACAACTCTTTCCTCTTCAGAGATAAAAGACAGTTTAGAGCTGTATGAACAATAAGTAGGTTTATAACCATTTTAGGGGAAGACTCAAAGCCTCTCCCATCCATGCTGCATTCCTGAATACATCTGCCTCAAAGCCTCTCCCATCCATGCTGCATTCCTGAATACACCTGCCTCTGCCTTACAGGCCCTGGAAAGCAGAATCTGCTTTCAGATTGCAATACATAAGGTACATCCTGACTACCTTTTCAACCTTCTCTCTATAAACATAGAATCACGGAATTGTATGAGTTGGAAGAGACCTGTGGAGATCACTACTCCAACAGAGTTGTATGGGTTGGAGTAGTGATCTCCACAGGTCTCTTCCAACCCATACAATTCTGTTGGAGTAGTGATCTCCACAGGTCTCTTCCAACAGAATTGTATGGGTTGGAAGAGACCTGTGCAGATCACAAGTCCAACCCACTTGCTAAAGCAGGTTCACCTGAAACAGGTTGCACAGAGATAAGAGTTGGTATATGTTTGATCAGAAGCAGACAGCAGGCCAATGGTTGCCAGGTTACCAGAGATAAGAACAGGATCTGTGGGCTTTCAAGAGGTGATAAATCCAGGGAAAACAAGAGTGTGCAAGTACCATCTCTCTAATCAGAGGCTGGGATGTGGTGTTGGCTAAACAGTGTGTAGAGCCAGCACTGCCTTTGAAAAGTTCCACAGAGGACAACCAGCTGCAGAGGGAGCTGAAGAATGATGAAGGCTCCCCTCGCTGAGGGATTGTGTGACCACCAAAGCCAACAATGCACATAGGCAGCAGCGAAAGTCATTATGTAACAAAGTCCAAACTAAAGGAGGAGCTCTGATCTCCTTCATTTGGCCTTCTGGGGTGTCCTGGCCATACATCACAGAATTCTGAACCCATCTGTACCGAGAGCCTGAGGAGCTGGGCTGCAGCGGCACCAGTCTGACCACTGTGACAGTGCAGCTCCCATTGGGGACGCCTACCTTAAGAAGATAAGTGCCTGCCAGTCCTGTGATCTGAGCATCTCAGGAGTTTGGCTGGTCAGTTGGATAGGGTGAGTGTAAGCTGCTCCTAGATCAACAGAGTTACTCCTTGACATAGACCTTTCTCTCTATGATTTTAGCATTTGAGCCATAAGCACTGTTGTTTCCAGCATACCTTTCTCTTCATGGTTTTAGCATTTGGGCTATAATAAAGTGTTGAAACTGTACCCAGAGGGGGGTACCCCTGTGTGAGAGCATTCCCTGACCCCAAGAACTCTGGAACATGTCCAGCAGAGTTTTGAATATCTTAAGAGAATTTTTCCTAGAAGTGAGCACACAACAGGAATCTCAAATGCTTGTAGTTAGCATAGAAGGCTGAAGGTAGTGAAGCACTGCGGACGAGCGACTCCAGGATAAATGGCACAAATTGCTTGTACACAAAACAAACAAACTGTGCTTCCATGAGCGTGCAGGGATTTTTCAGCCTGTATTGCTGCTCACTGTCCACTTCCTAAACAGCACAGAAACAATCTAGTCATTGAATAGAACAGAATCAACCAGGTTGGAAGAGACCTCCAAGATCATCCAGTCCAGCCCTATCCAGTCAACCAGACCATGGCACTAAGTGCTTCAGCCAGGCTTTTCCTGAACACCCCCAGGGACAGCAACTCCACCACCTCCCTGGGCAGCCCATTCCAATGCCAATCACTCTCTCTGCCAACAACTTCCTCCTAACATCCAGCCTAGACCTTTCCCCGGCACAACTTGAGACTGTGTCCCCCTCTTTTGTTGCTGGTTGCCTGGCAGAAGAGACCAACCCCACCTGGCTACAACCTCCCTTCAGGTAGTTGTAGACAGCAATGAGGTCCCCCCTGTGCCTCCTCTTCTCCAGGCTGCACACCCCCAGCTCCCTCAGCCTCTCCTCATAGGGTTTGTGTTCCAGGCCCCTCACCAGCCTTGTTGCCCTTCTCTGGATACGTTCCAGCACCTCAACCTCTCTCTTGAATTGAAATAAGGTAGCCCCTTCACGTTCATCCATTGTATGAAAACAATACTTTTAAATACTTTTAAAAATTGAGTCAGTTTGGTTTACCATTTCCTCTCCCCCATCATCCACCATCAGTTTTTGGTGGGTGTGATGGTTTGGGTGTTACCTGCCCCACCACACTTAAGAAGATCACCCAGACTAGAGTCAGCTGCTGGAAATTAGAATGAAGCTTTATATTCACAGCTTAGCACAATATACAAGCAGATAGTTACAATATATACAGCTATAAACAGAAGTATATAAGCAGAAAAGGTAATACAGAAACACAACAGCCCTCCCAGAAACCAGAGTTCCCAGAAGGGGCTCCCAGCCACTCTTCCACCTCCCTTCCACCCCTCTACCTTATCCCAGACTTTGCCTTATGTTCAATGTGAGTTTGGGGAATAAGCCAGGGGGGTCACAGACAGCAGGTTAGAGAGAGAAAAGGGAGGCAGCCAAAACCAGAGAGCAACTCTGTTATCTATGTTTGTGTTCTTGTTCTTATACATCTCAGCAAGCCTATCAGTGCAGCAGACATCACCATTGTTTCCTTTTCACAGTCTATAGTCTAATTCTTCTTACTAAAATATCCCAGCTAGGCTCAAACTAGCACAGGGGGAGTTTATAGCTTCTGTGCACGGATGGGAAAGAATAACTGAGCTCAGAAATCCCTTCTACTGCCAAAACTAGCATTTGCAGAATGTCATCTGCAAGCAGAAGCAGACTGAAAGGGTATTAAGAGTAAAAACCTTTTAGAAGTATTAGTAATTTTTTCAGTGTTTCCCATACACACCTCACAGACTTTATCAGAGATGTGCACCTACCCCCAAGGGCAGAAATACACCAGACATACCTTTCTTGTAAGTAAAAGTGACCTACACTAAGGATGGGGCTAAAAGAAGAGATGCAAGGCTGTACAGTCTGGAGGACTTGCACACCAAACATACTTGCCAAGCAGAAAGGGCCATTGCTTTCCTCTCTATTTAACAGGCACATTTCAAACACATCCCGAGTCTCATTCCTTTACCTGGCTTGGTGTGCAGCTTCTCCTTGCACTACCAGCTCCCTGTGGCAGCCACAGGGGTTATTACTCTGCAGCAAGCTTGAAGCAGCAACATTTTATCCCACAGCTAGCCCCCAAGGACCAATGTAAATCATAAGCATGACATGAGAAATATACACAATGCACAACTTAATGAGCCTCAGAGATATTAATTGCTCCATTCTTCTGTAGGAACAGAAGTACCCACAGGATAACAAGGTAGCACAAAGTGTTTTCTCCACTATAACCATCCTTGGGTGTTTCTGTTTTGTACCTACAAAGTAAAAGTTGATGGGTAGCAGCTTGCTCCTAGGACAAAGATGTGAGATTAAAATGAGTGTCAGTAGTCCTTTATTGTGCTGCTGTGTCTTTATTCTCCCCCCTCTCTTGATTTGATAAGAGAAAAAACACATGAGTGTTCCAGGGGGATACTCTCTGGCAGGTAAGCTGGGGACAGTAAGACTGTTCTCTCTTTCTAGATGACAAGTTATTCTGGCAAAGGCAGCTGTTGGAGCCTAGCTTGGAAAATCAAACCAAAGGCAGTCAGGACAGTACCCATGATCACACCAAACGAGTTCTAGAAGCTCACACAAGACAAGAGACCAATGTCTCTATGAACAGCCCAAACTTTTGCACACAGCAGGTCAACAGCAAGCAAGAGATTCCAGTATGCATTTGCATTGTCATCAAGCAGGGAAAGGGATTTTTTTTCAGCTTGAGTTGTAAGTCTTGACAAGAAAATTAATCTCCCTAGCCTATACTGAAGGCAGTGCTCACTTCACAAACCTAATCTCTGTTAAATGCACTTGATCTTCTGAAATCCCAAAGGTACAGTAGCAGATTATTCACAGAGATTTTAAGAGCAGAGTTAATCTCCTTCCTTCATTACTGGCCAAATTAGCTAATACAACTTTTAAGAAAGCCCTTAAAGGAAAAAAAAAAAATTATCATGAAGGAACATATAAAATAAAACAATAAGAAGAGCAATATGGACCTCTTCTCCCTTCCACACATACTGGAATGACTAGGATCTCATCAGAACCTGGGAAAATGATGTTTCAGAGTCTGGGAAGGAAATAGAAAATGTTCAGAGGGCTGCAGCAGCTCTGCTATGAGGACAGGTTACAAAAGTTGGGGCTCTTCAGCCTGCAGAAGAGAAGGCTTCAAGGAGACCTTATAGTGGCCTTCCAGTATCTGAAAGGGACCTACAGGAAGGCTGGGGAGAGACTATTGATAAGGTCTGGTAATGACAGGACAAGGGGTAATGGGTTTAAAGTGGCAGAGGAGAGATCAAAGTAGATGTTATGAAAGGGTTCTTTGCAGTGAGGATGATGAGACACTGGCACAGGTTGCCCAGAGAGGTTGTGGAGCAGAGAATCACCAAATGTGATTGAAGATTCTCTGCTCCACAACCTCCCTAGAGGAGTTCAAGGCCAGATTGGATGAGGCCTTGAGCAACCTGTTCTAGTGGAAGGTGTCCCTACCTAAGGTAGGGGGCTGGAACTCGATGATCCCTTCCAACCTAAACCATTCTATGATTCTATTTATCATGATGAATCAAGTAGTCCTGAGAAGACAATGAAACTTCTTTCAGTTGAGGGGGTAAGGAAAATAATTTTTTAAAATACTCATGCAAATCACTCTTTTGAGATACATTCTTCCTCCTGAACCATTTGCATATTTTTCTATCCAAGTTCAAAAGACTTAAAAGCTAAATTAATGTACTTCACTGTGAATGTCAGGAACACAATTACAGCTCATCAAAAGGTGCACAAAAGGAGGACAGGAATGATGTATACAGAAATGCAAGATTTCATGTGGGCTTTTTAAGAAGAGTTTCTGATAGAAATATGTCCAGCTAAGCAGAAAGCTAGAGGTTGTCTTTTTCAGTCATGCTTCAGCTGGCTGCCATGTATATTCAACAAGATCAAGTGCAGTGCCCTGCATCTGGGTTGGGGCAGTCCCAGGCACTGTGTTCTTGTGGCCAAGAAGGTCAGTACCATTCTGCGGCGTATTAGCAGGGCTGTGCTTGGTAGGTTGAGAGAGTGTCTCCTCCCTTTCTACTCCACAGGGAGGAGTGGACAGGATGAGCTTCCAAGGTCCCTTTCAACCCCTAACATTCTGTGATTTTTCCACTGTTCTTCCTTGTCCTGTTGCTAGAAAGGAAGATACACATGGGTGATGTTCAGGTCTTCACCTTTATAAAGAACAGAACCTGATTTCTCTTCTGTTACCAAACAGCACCAGATAGACATTCTTCCTTTAACATGCTAGCACCATGGAACTTGCATTTCTGTCTGCTCCTTAAAAAAACCCCTTTGATAGTGAGGTTCACTTAGGGAAGACCTCTTGAACCAAAACTCCCTATGAGCTGTGTATCCTTCCATTCAGTTACAACACAGCCTCAAGTTGTGAGCTTGGAGGTCTCTTTCAACCTGATTGATTCTATGATCATTAAATTCCTTCCATCCCATGACTGGCTTTTGTTATATTTTCCTTTCTCCCCTGTCTATTTAAAAGGGAGAGTGATAGAGTGGCTTTGGTGAGCATTTGGCCACCAGCCAGGACAAAACCACCACAAGTGTCCTTCACGCCACAGGCAAGATTCATCGCCAAAAGCTGCCTGACACCCACGGGCAGCCTAACATGAACTGAAAGCAATAAGCTGCTCCTAGCTGGAGAACTCACTTAGAGAGACCTCACCACAATTTGCACGGCGAGAGAGCGCAGGTTACTGCCACCAGCAAGACCAAGACATGGTCTTTGCCTGCACACCTGTGAACCTCCATGAGGAGTCTGGAGCCCTGGAACGGACAGTCCAAGAAAGGACGTCAGAGATCATGCCCACCCAAGTGCCCTGCCAGAGCCTGGGGAAACTCCAAAAGCCTTTTTTGGGTACCATACCACTGACAGCAACCCTCCAAGTGTTTTGGGTGCTGTCATGGAGTCATAGAATGGCTTGGGTTGGAAGGGACCTCTGAAGGTCATCCAGTCCAACTCCCTTGCAGTCAGCACTGAAGGTCATCCAGTCCAACCCCCCTGCAGTCAGCAGGGACATCCTCCACGAGAGCAGCTTGCCCAGAGCCTTGGCCAGCCTGACCTTGAGCCTCAGCCACCTCCCTGGGCAACCTGTTGCAGTGTTTCAGCACCCTCCTGGTACAGAACTTGTTCTTAACATCCAACCTAAATCTGCTCTGCTCTCATTTCAAACCATTGCCTCTGGTCTTGTCACTGCAGCCCTTTGGGAACAGTTCCAGGAGGTGTCTTTGATATGTAGCAACCTTGATCCAATGAAACCACCTCATAGATTTGGTATTTAAGTTAGACTTAGTAGCTGAAGAGAGGATGTCATTTGTGCTAGGTCGAGCCTAGCTGGGATATTCTGGTGAGAAGAATTAGATGACAGGCTGTGAAAAGGAACCAGTGGTGATGTCTGCTGCACTCATAGGCTTGCTGAGATGGATAAGAACAAGAGTATAAACATAGATAATGGAGTTGCTCTTGGGCTCTGGCTGCCTGGACTTCTCCCTTCTCTCCCTATCCTGCTCTCTAACTAAACCTTCTGCTTCCTAACCTCTCTGGCCCATCCTCCAAACTCACCTTGAATGTAAGGCAAAGTCTGAGGTAAGGTAGAGGGATGGGAAGAAGGTGGAAGGGTGGTTGGGAGCCCCTCCTGAGGACTGGTTTCTGGAGGGGCGGCTGTTGTGTGTCTGTATCACTTTTTAACTTGTCTATTTCTGTCTATAGCTGTATCTGTTGTAAACACCTGCTTGGGTATTGTGCTAAGCTGTGAATATAGCTTCACTTTTTAATTTCCAGCAGCTGAGTCTAGTCTGAGTGATTTTTCTTAAGTGTGGGGGGACAGGTAACACCCAAACCATCACATCCTTGCTTAGGATATTCATCCTGACCTAGGCTATCATTTGAAATCAAATCTGTCTGGAACTGAAATCCAGAAATACTAGTTTGTGAGTGAATATTCTAAAAAGCCTCTTTGTAGTGAAAGCTTTTCTGCTTTGGCTATGTAAACTCAATTGTGCCTTCTGCTTCGGCAGACACGAGCCTCTTGAGCGCCCCTACAGGGCAAGCAGTGTATTGCACAGCAAGAATCTCACCCCAAAAGCTCAAACTAATGTTTCTACTTTGCTAGTTTCGCTTAACTGTTTGGATTGCCTGTTCCCTACGTTAGAACCTTATAAATAGGTTTACTGGTGACATTTCATATTAATAAATAATCTTCACAGTTTATTAATATGTTGACTGGTTATTAAAACTAATAATTATTATTACATCATCATTATCATTATTGTTGTTATTACATCAGATGGGAAAATGAACAATCCTTATAAGCACTATTTAGCAGGAACTCAAACATTAGTTTGTCATCAATGTTATTAAAGCCTGTCAAATATTTAGGCAACCCAGGAAGAAAATAGGGGTTTAAAATGAGTAAACTGACATTTTGGACTCTGTTTTGATTCATACAGAAAAAGGTGTGAAGCAAGCTGATCTGCTTCTGATCTTGAGTGTCTTTCAGTGTCACCTGTGAGGGAGTGTACAACACCACTACCATCATCACAATATGAATCTGCTCCTTGAGTTTTAAAACTCATAGATGACATTTTGTTTAATAAGAAAATGGAATCATTTGACTTTCAACATCAGGTAAGCAAAAGGATATCACAGAATTAACCAGGTTGGAAGAGACCTCTAGGTTCATTGAGTCCAACCTGTCACCTAACTCTTCTAAACAACCAGACCATGGCACTAAGTGCCTCACCCAGGCTTTTCTTGAACACCTCCAGGGATGGCGACTCCACCACCTCCCTGGGCAGCCCATTCCAATGCCAATCACTCTCCCCATGTAGAACTTCTTCCTAACATCTAGCCTAAAGCTGCACTGGTGCATTTTGAGACTGTGTCCCCTTGTTCTGATGCTGGTTGCCTGGGAAAAGAGAGCAACCCCTGCCTGGCTATGACCTCCTTTCAGGTAGTTGTAGAGAGCAAAAAGCTCCTTTCTACTTATGGCAGAAGGCAATTAGTGAGTTACAAGAGGCTTTAAACATTTACTAACAAATATTACTTCCCAACTCGTGGGGCTAGCTACAGCTTCAGAGTGTCCAAAACTCTTTCAGAGGGTTATGTTAGTGTCTTGTCAGTCACTGAGGCTTCTGATTCTTCCCAGGCTTCACAAGGTGCTAGGGAAAGGAGGCAGACAATCTCTGACCTTATCCTGATTTCTCGGGATGATCTGTGTACCTCCAGGACTTCTTGTCTTGGTAGGAGACTTTCAGGTGTAGGCAGGATGTCCTGTGATGTGAAAGTCTTAGCACAGATATCATGCAAGCTGATTTTGTGGAGGCATTTAGAGCCTGTTCCTGGTAAACTTGAAGCAGGCAATTTGCAGGCAGTTCAGGATGCAATAAGGCAGTGAGGCAGAACATCGGCAGAAGCAGAGTGCAATGGCAGCAGGAAACAGTGGGCAAGCACAAATACAACAGCAGAGCATGTTGTGTTACCTGCTCAGATCTTTTTATCAATACAGCCTGAGACTAATGAGCCTTTGGACACAAATTAGCCAATCAGAATGGCATTTATCCAAGCTGGACCATATTAGGTGAAACCATAGGCTTGCTTTACCCAAATTTGGGGAAAACACAGGCTTTGCATGAGGCAGGCACAAGGCCGTATGCACCTTGTTTAACAGGAACAAAACACGTCTGGGTAAGCCAGAGTCCTTAGACTCAGTTGGTCCAGGTTCTTTGTCCTCTTTCCCATGGTTGCTTCTCCCCAAAACAGAGAGAGGGAGATACAAAAAACATGCCTGGGCAAGCCAGGACATGTATAAGCCTATTTTGGCCTATTCAGACCCACCACGATAACACTGCTACAAACTCCTGCAATATCAGGTTTTCTTCCCATACTCCATTCCCTTTGCCCTGCAAATCTGCTCTTCAGAACGAATAGCAGTCAAAGATAAACCAAATATCAGCCCTAGTGCTTTTAAGGAGGGCATTCAACTCAGAACACCCTAAGAAATGGTGCCAGGAAATGCTGTTCTACTTATTCTGACAATCTCTAGCTTGCAGAAATCATTTAATGAGAGAAAAATGTCAAAAATGTGGCCACTGGTATAAAGATCAGAGGTGAGCATGTAATTACTCTGTCTCATCGTTAGAGAAGGATTATCATGGCTTTGATCATTTCTGACAGAGAGCCTGGATTTGTGTCAGGTACACTGATTGAGGCGTAGAGTCAGATACAAAGACAAGAAGCAGGACAGGGCCTCAGGGAGGTCATTACATCTCCTTCAATTGCGTTGTGTCCTATGGCTTAGATGTTCCCAAATGAGTAGCTTCTTGGACAGATGCTAATGAACTAGAAGCATGGAATGATGTGATATAACAGGTGAGGAGGCAGTGGAATGGTGTGATATAACGGGTAAGGAAGGATGACCTGTATCAAAGGCAGCAGGAGGCAGGAGGAAATTCAAATGACCAGCAGAGAGGACAGCTTTTGAGCTTTGACCATGACCACAGGTGGGGATGGAGGGTGCTAGCAGCAACAGAAAAAAATACTTACACCTTCACATTAAGGGAATATAGAATCCAGAAAAAGTGCAAAATGAGGAATCTGAAGTCTGACTTCCTATCTTTGGGGATGAAGGAAGTACAGAGCATAAGGAAAATGAGAAAAGAATTGGACACATGAAAAAAAATCATCATGTTTTTTCCTCTGCTAAGAAGAGAAGCTATTGGGAGTAGCAAAATATCCACTGGGTCTCTTGTGCTCAGTTGTGCAAATCGATTACAGAATGTGTACAGCACCAAACAATTTCAAACCATTTAGCGGAACGGAAAATGGTGAACCCTGAGAAAAGAACCCTGTGGTGCAATATGCCACTCGTCCTCTAGGGGCACTCAAGAGGCTCCTTTCTGCTGAAGCAGAAGGCACAATTACAGAGTAAACAGAGAACTTATTATAAAGAGGCTTTCTAGCATATTTACTCACAAACTAGTGTCTCAGGATTTCTGGGGTTCTGTTACAGTCCAGACGGTAGCCAAAACACTTGGAGGAGTGCTGCCGGTGGTATGGTAACCACCAAAGTCTTTCAGAGTTTCTCAGGACTCTCACAGGATGCTGGGGCTTGCACGGTCTTCTGACCTGGTCTCATTCTGTTCTTGTGTGATGGTTTGGGTGCTCNGGTTAGGAAGCAGAAGGATTAGTCACACAGAGGGCAGGTTAGAGAGAGAGAAAAGTGCACCCCCCAAAGACAGAGACCAAACAACTGCCTTATCTATGTTTATGTTCTTGGTTCTAGACATCTCAGCAAGCCTATGAGTGCAGCAGCCATCACCATTGTTTCCTTTTCAGAGCCTATAATCTAATTCTTCTCACTAAAACATTCTAGCTAGCTTCAAACTAGCACATCTTGGGTGGACAGTTTCCTTCCAGGGCTCTGGGTTTGACATGGAGGTTCCCAGCTGTGCAGGCAAGCACAATGTCTTGCTGCTTGGCACTAACCTACTTCCTCTCACAACATAGGCTGTGGTGAGGTCTGCACAAGCAAGCTCTCAAGCTAGGAGCAGCTTAGTTGCTTTCAATAGCTGTAACTGCCAGTGGCAGTAATGTAGCTTGCTTGGGGACACTTGGCTGTCCCAGTCTTACCCCTTCTGCACAGTCTAGGCTGTTGTTACCTGCCAGCAGGTTTGTTCACGCTACAGCTGGCCAGCCTTGGGCAGCTTTCAGCAAAGATTTATTGCCTACATCGTGAGGGCTCAGGCTTCTCACTGGTAAACTGAGGCACAGCAAAGTTTCTATGTAGATGAGACAGCAAGGCTGGGTATTAAGCAAGGCAAGTCTTGGTGAGGCAAAGCAAGGCAAAGAAAAGAAAGGTAAGTTGTTTACAACTTCTAGCTACTTCTCTCAATTGCCTGAGTCTTAATTGCTCCAGTGGGAAACTGAGATTAACCAATCAGAATGGCACTTTGCCAGAACTAACCATACTAGGTGAAGCCAGAGGCTTGCTTTACCCAAAATTGAGAAAACACAGGACTTGCACAAGCCAAGTGTATGTACCTTGTTAACCACAGGATGTAAACAGGAGCAAAACAAGTCTGACAAGCCAGTCTTTAGACTCAGTGGCTCCAAGTGGCTTTGTCTTCTTTCCTGGGTCTCCCTCCACTTCTGAAGAGGGAGGGGGAGCAGCAGACCATACCTGGACTCAAAGTGTGCCTGGTTTTGGCTTACCACCACAATGAGCAAATTAAATACTCCTTCAGCTGAAGAACACATGCTGGAAGTCCCTGCCAAAGAGACTGCCACTATACCTATTAATTAGTGACAGACAAAATAAGAGCAACACAAGAGTATGTAAACATAAGAGCCAGAGCCAAAGCCATTTATTACTGTAGCAGCAGGTTTTTTATATGGTGGTCTACAAACTGTGGTAACTCTAACACTTATGGAACACAGTTATTGGGTGAAATATTGTTTTTAACACTCTAAATGACAGTGAGGTGTTTGCTATCTTGGCACAGACTATTTTCAGTTCTTTGTTCTAAGTCTGCTATGCTTCTATGCACATCACAGAATCAGCATAGAATCAACCAGGTTGGAAGAGACCTCCATGATCATCCAGTCCAACCTAGCACCCAGCCCTATCCAGTCAACCAGACCATAGCACTAAGTGCCTCATCCAGGCTTTGCTTGAACACCTCCAGGGACAGTGACTCCACCACCTCCCTGGGCAGCCCATTCCAATGCCAATCACTCTCTCTGATAAGAACTTCCTCCTAACACCCATCCTAGACCTCCTCTGGCACAACTTGAGACTGTCTCCTTGTTCTGTTGCTGGTTGCCTGGGAAAAGACACCAACCCTACCTGGCTACAGCCTTCTGCAGTAGTTGTTGTTTAGGTTTGGATATTATCAACTGACTACTACAAACAAACATTTCTACAAAGTTTGGTATTTTATGGTTTACTACAGACACCCTCAAAATATCCATCTGGTCTGTAAGGCCCTTTATCAGCACTCCTTGATTGTTCTTATATCACAGCGCCTTGCACATTTGTTCATGAAGAATTAAGTAGCCACTTTTTACTGTGCAGTGTGAGTCTCATTAATTAAACTTCTGTTTAGAAAGGTTCTAGATAATGAGGAAGGGCAAGACAGTCTTGAGACAGAGCAGCAGCAATTTTGACTAAAGGAGGGGAACAAAAGTTGTCCCCAGGACCTCCTCAAATGAGGGAAGCAACAGACAACATTAAAATGAATTCAACTGTTAAGTAGACAGAAGGGAAGAGATCTTTGCAAAACTTTAGGATGACTGAAAGATTAACTCCTGACGGGACTTTGAGGAGATAACAGAAAAGTGATACTGTGAGAAGAAATGCTTCACTCAAACATGCATAATCACAGAATCATACAATCGGGCAAGGTTGAAAGGGACCACAAGGATCATCTAGCTCCAACCTCCCTGCCATGGGCAAGGACACCCTACCCTAGATCAGACTGGCCAGAGCCTCATCCAGCCTAGCCTTAAACACCTCCAGGCAACCCAGTCCAGGGTCTCACCACTCTCATTATGAAGAACTTCCTCCTCACATCCAGTCTGAAACTCCCCACTTCCAGCTTTGCTTCATTCCCTCTAGTCCTGTCACTACCTGAGAGCCTCAAAAGTCCCTCCCCAGCTTTTTTGTAGGCCCCCTTCAGATACTGGAAGGTCACAAGAAGGTCACTTGGGAACCTCCTCTTCTCCAGACTGAACAGCCCCAACTCCTTCAGTCTGTCCTCATAGGAGAGGTGCTCCAGGCCTCTGAGCATCCTCCATAGGATGTCCCTGGGTTTCTTCCTCCATCCATATTAATTCTTAACCATAGAAGAATGAAATATTCTTAAGTCAAAGACTTGGGCAGAATACAGGCTCTGTTCATGTCTGAAGCAACAAGATGCAATGCATAAAATTCCTTGTTCCATGAAGACCTTCAAGTAGATATTCTGTAGATTACATCTGGTCTTCTCCAGACTCTAACCTGTGGAGCTTGTGATGATATGAGAGATCATTACAAATTTTCAGAAAGAGAAATAAAGTACACAGAAGGAAGATGTTTTCCTAAGATGACAGAGGTACTGTTAGGTGAGAAACTAAAGTTTTCTCCATTGCAGCCAAGTGCCCTGCTTTGAAACCACACTACTTGACAAGAATAAGATCATGGCTTGAGTTGAACCTGCTGCTCTTATCCATACCATGTTGCAGATACACCAGCTGCAAAAACAGAAGTGTTAACTGGAGGAAAGTATTATGTGGCTCAGCATTCAAATTGCAACATGGGAGGCTTCCTGTTCTGGTTGCTGCTTCTGGGTTCCAGCTTCTTGAGTGTTGTTTTTTTCTGCTGGTATGGTGGCAGGACAAGAAGTGATGGGGAAGTCATTTTCTGGCTTGGGCTTTTGACTTGCTTCTTCTTGCTGCGGCTTTGCACCATGCTTCTTCTGCAACTAGGCTAAGGTAATCATGCATTTTGTACTAAGTTCATAGTATCACAGTATCATCAGGGTTGGAAGAGACCTCACAGATCATCAAGTCCAACCCTTCACCACAGAGCTCAAGGCTAGACCATGGCACCAAGTGCCACGTCCAATCCTGCCTTGAACAGCTCCAGGGACGGCGACTCCACCACCTCCCTGGGCAGCCCATTCCAGTAGCCAATGACTCTCTCAGTCAAGAACTTTCTCCTCACCTCGAGCCTAAACTTCCCCTGGTGTAGCTTGAGGCTGTGTCCTCTTGTTCTGGTGCCGGCTGCCTGAGAGAAGAGAGCAACCTCTCCCTGGCCACAACCACCCCTCAGGTAGTTGTAGACAGCAATAAGGTCACCCCTGAGCCTCCTCTTCTCCAGGCTAAACAATCCCAGCTCCCTCAGCCTCTCCTTGTAGGGCTGTGCTCGAGGCCTCTCCCCAGCCTCGTTGCCCTTCTCTGGACATGCTCAAGGATTTCAATGTCCCTTCTAAACTGGGGGGCCCAGAACTGAACACAGTACTCAAGGTGTGGTCTAACCAGTGCAGAGTACAGGGGCAGAATGACCTCCCTGCTCGCCACACCATAAGTTCATCTGATTTTTGCCAGTAAACTCTATTGTTATCTCACTTTTTTTTGTTTCAGTCTTGGGCTTTTGAGTGTTACTTTTCCCTCACTTCTGTGGTGGAAAAATAGCCTAACCCGCTGGTTCGGTTTGACTTGTTTTGTCCTCGTTCAAACCATTACATTGCTATTTAGACAGTCTCAGCCCTTCATTAAGTCACTTATATCCATGATGAGGCAACCATGGTTTTCCAAATTAGAAACTGTGAATGTAAATTGACATTTTGCTGAGTGTATTATTGCTATAAATGAAGTATAATTTGTTTCAGAGGTTAAGCATGAAGGGGCTGTGCTATGGATTTGCAGTCTTAGGAGACCTCTTTCTCCACAGTGCACTTTTCAGGACAAAATGACTCTTACAGGGTTATTGTGCTAGTCTGAGGCAAATTGGAATAATTTAATGAGAGAAATTAGATTATAAACTGTGAAAAGGAAACAATGGTGATGGCTGCTTCACTCATAGGATTGCTGAGATGGATAAAAACAAGAACGCAAACATAGATAAGACAGAGCGGGAGAGGCAGAGTGTGTGTCTCTGTCACAGTTGGTGCCTGTGCTGTTGTCCTCGGGCTTCTTCTGTGTAACTAATCCTTCTGTTTTCTAACCTCCCTGGCTGATCCTCCAAACTCACCTTGCATGTAAGGCAGACTCTGGGACAATGTAGAGGGATAGAAAGAAGGTGGAAGAGTGGTTGGTAGTCCCTCCTGGGGACTCAGGTTTCTGGGAGGGCTGTTGTGTTTCTGTATTACCTTTAACTTGCATATTCCTGTACATAGCTGTGTATATTGTAAATATCTGCTTGTATGTTGTGCTAAGATGTGACTATAAAGCTTCATTCCTTGACTCCCAGATGTCTGAGTCTAGTCTGGGTGATTTCATTTTGCAGGGGGGAGGGGGGAAGGGGTGGGTGGGTAACTCTCAAACCATCACAGTTATGTGCATTCCCTCAATACTCTTGTAAGGCTTCCCCTGCTTATTAAAGGCCCTCAGAAAAGGGCACATTCATTTACACAGACATTTAGACAAAAAAGAAAAAGGCAAAATGAAACCTAAGGAACTCCTTAGTGTTGAAAGTACTATAAATGTACTTTCCTCTCTAATCTGTTGCTTAAACTCATGCCCTTATCTCTCATGCCTTTAACTCCTGATTATTCTCCCCCTCCCCCAAACAGCCTCAAGAAAACACACAGAAAGCATGCCAAATCCACTCCTGGCATAGCTCTGCAGTCCATTGGAAGTGCACCAGGGATGAATCTAACCCTTATCTTCAGTGCAACATAGTGCTTAGCTGCTCTCATCTTGGTAAACTTCCAAGTAAATGATAATGAATGCTGTTAGAAAGCATGCATTTGGTTGGGGGTTTTGTTTCTTTTGTTCTTGTTTAATAAAAGTATTCTAAATATTCATTACCACCCACATCGCTGCTCTGTTCTCATGGAAAGAAGAAAGAAATTACTTGGCTATTTTCTACAGGGAACTCCCCACACAGCTGAACTGTCATTTAACCTAAAGCAATGCTAATAAATTTGCACAGCTAACTATGCTGTTTCATACAAGACATGCTGTTGAAAATAACAAGCACATAGCAGCAGACCTGGTGAGCAGTTAAATCCAATTAAGTTATTGATGTCTAGCAGCAGTTAAATTATTGATGCTTATTCTAGAAGTTAGAGAGTGGATGAAACTTACCCCACGAGAAAGCATACCACTTTGCTTTGTCATAGCAGTGCCCTGTCTTCCTATTAGTAATACCAACAATTCCCTACAGTTTAGTAGGAGCTGTAAAAGTAGCAGGTAAAATCAGGACTGGAAATCTGAAAGGATGACTCATCCACCATTTCTTTTCCCAATCTGAGAAAAGAGCTACAGGGGAAAAAAAAAGAAAACAACACCTAACAGAAATCAAACAAATCAACATTAATTGGCTCTCTCTGAACACAGAGAGAAGCAACACCTTAGACCTAGAGGAGACCATCATTCACAAAGGGAGGGAAAAAATCCTACTGCACACTTGCAAAGATCAGCTGCCTTTGTTGCAGAAAAGCCTTTGACTACAAATAGGCTCCCCAGGATCCTGATCTTAGGACACACAGTCTTTTCAGGGTTTGACTTTTTACTGAGACAGCTGAGGCCTATGTTGCATTGCCAGAAAAAAAGAGACTGAAGTGCAGTGCATACTGAGATGTGGAACAGCATTCAGATAGCCACTAATGGGGGGGCAGGAACAGTCCTGTACAGTCTGTGCCTCCCACTATTTTCATTTTGACTCATTGTGGCTGCAAAGAAATAACACTTTCACTGGCTGTCTTGGGCAAATTTCAGAACACAAAAAGAAAATGTCTTTCAAATGACAACAAGGGCATATACTTCTTCCCATCCTCAAATGGCCTTGGACAGGAAAATTCCACTTCAGTTCTCTGCATACTCAAACTAAAAACCCCCAACCAAAAACCCACAGAAAACCAAAATATGCCTCTTAGCTCAGTCTACCAAATGGCAGCTTGCTTTACGTCCACTGCCCAAGGGATACAGGACATCAGAACAGAGGCAAGTTTCTTTCCATCTTTTGATGGATACTTCAATCTAATTTGGGCAAGTTCTTTTGTTCAATTACCAGATGTGGGAACATACAGGTGGTGACCCAGTCTTCTTAGGACAGAACAGGGAAACAAGGATATTATATCTTCTACCAATCCTGTGCTAAGGTATTAGCTATGATTCCCAAAGCTGCTAGTCACTTTTTGCTTGAGAGCTTAGAGGACAGCTAGGAAAGCCCTAGGTTTGGTCCTAAAGTGCCAATGGAAATTTAATGGTAGGGAGCCCCTGCAAGTCATTTTCATGTGCCTGTAACACCCAGTTAAGCTTTCCATCCCATTTTTTCATATCTTTCCCATGATTACACAGGAAAACCCACAGAGTGCTTCTATTCATTCTCTAGTCCACTAGTGAAGCTCAACGAGGGCAAGTGTAAAATCCTGAATCAGGGGAGTAATAACCCCATGGACTTCTACAGATTAGAGATTAATCTATTGGAAAGCAGATCTACAGAGAAGAATCTGGGCATCCTAGTGGACAAAAAGTTCACTATGAGCCAGCAACATGCTCTTGTGGCCAAGAAAGCCAATGGCATCCTAGGCTGGATTAAGAGTCTGACCAGCAGGTCGAGAGAGGTTCTCTTCCTCCTCTATTCTGCCCCAATGAGGCAGAATGTGGAGTACCATGCCCAGTTCTGGGTTTCCCAGTTCAAGAGAGACAGGAACTACTGTAGAGACCCGAATGGAAGTCTTACAAAGATAATGAGGGAATTGAGTGTCTTATGAGGAAAAGACAAAATACCTGGGGCTCTGTAGAATGGAGAAGAGAAAACAGAAGGGATCTTTGCAGTGCTTATCATTATCTAAAGGGTGAGTGTCAAGAGGATGGGGCCAGACTCTTTTCAGCAGTGTCCAGTTATAGGGAAAAGGGCAACAAGAGCAAACTAGAATGCAAGAAATTCCATCTGAACATAAGGAAAAAGTTGTCTTTGAGCAGGATGGAGACCCTGGAACCAGCTGCCCAGAGAGGTTGTGGAGTCTCCTTCTTTGGAGGTACTCAAAACCCACCTGGACACATTTCTGTGCACTCTGATCTAGACAAACCTGCTTTAGCAGAGAGGTTGGACTAGATGACCCCTACAGGCCACTTCCAAATCCTACCATTCTGTGATGCATCTCAAGATCAAGGTTTACATAAAGTTTAGATTTTAATCACAGTCTCTGCAGAGCACATGAAGTTACAAAGGTCTCAGCACAAGGAGACAACTATGATTAGTTCACAGAAATACATGTTGTAACTTAACTGTTCATTCATCACATCACATTTATCATGCACAAAGAAACTTCTCAGTACTTAAAGCAATAGAAGCAAGTTATTAAAATCCTTTTTCTTCCTTAAGAAGGCATAACGATATTGTCTGTCACGGTAGACTTGGATGCACCAAAAGAGGCTTATCCACGTCCTGGCTTGCTCAGGCATATTTTTTCTGCTTTCCCCCCTTCTGCTATTGGGAGAAGCAGCCATTGGAAAGATGATAAAGAAGCTGGAGCCACTGAGTCTAAGGACTCTGGCTTGCCCAAACATGTTCCCCTGCTTCCCCTCCTTCCATGCTGGGGGAAGCAACCACAGGAAAGGAAAATGAAAGCCCTGGCTTAACCTAATATGTTCAGGCTTGGCAAAGTGCCATTCAGATTGGCTAATCTATGTCCAAAGCCCTATTAGTCTCAGGCTGTATTGATAAAAAGGGATAAGCAGGTAGCACAGTGCTGTTGCTGTCACCTCATTGCATCCTGAAACTGCCTGGAAACTCCACTGCCTCGAGTTTACCAGAAGCAGGCTCTAAATGCCTGCATGTGATCAGCTGCACAGTCAGCATGACATTGTGCCAAGGCTGCACATGGCATTGCATCCTGCCTGCCCCTCTGCAAGGCTTCTGCTGAATCAGGAATCAAGAGGAACCAGGTCAGAGACTATGCTATAGACTCCCAGCTTCCTGAGAAAAGAGCCTGGGAAACCCCAAAGCTTCTAACAGCTTTGAGATCACTGACAGCAACCCCTCCACATGCTTTGGGCACTGTCTGATACTATTTTGTAAGTACTGAAATCCTCTTAAAATTCACTAATTGCCTTCTGCCATAAGCAGGAAGGTGCTTCCTTTGTCCATCTAGTGGATAAGCAGTACAATTAACTACAAGCAGTATACTGACCACAAGAACCTTCTCTTCCAGTATAATGTTTGCATTTCCTAGTTATCTCTTAAAGTGTTCTACTTTTGCCTGTTCCCTGTGTGTATAAGTATCCAAATTGTGTGTTTTGAATATTGTAAATATTTTTTCTGGCAAGATTTAATGTTAATAAACCATGTTCATAGTTATTAACAGTCTTCACCTGGACATCAAAATTAATACCAATTATTGATTTTGCATAATTTGTAACACTGTCTCACTTCCTGAGTATAACCACCTCAGCCAGAGGAACAGGACACAACAGCCAACCTGTTACTTTTTAAGGTTACAAGGCTAAAATACGATGACAAAGAGTGCTTTTCAGGTGCAAGCCTGAGGGCTCAGTTACCCTTTTATTTTGTCCACTCTTTCTATGACTCATTTTCACAAGAGATCTTTCAAGATTTTGTAAGAGGAATATGGAAAAATAACATCCCAGTAACATTCCCCTAGACTTTAGTTGTCTCAACGCACAGTTGTGTTGTCTCCATAGCTGAACATCCTATTGCCACTCACAGATCCATTATCCAGCCAACATGAGAGGTCCTGGTGAAAAATACTAGGAAAACAAGTCTATTGTACTGCTAGTTTTGTAGCTACTCATTCATATCACACTTCAGTGAGTTAGGAGGAAGTTCTTCACAGAGAGACAGTGATTTGCCATTGGAATGGGCTGCCCAGGGAGGTGGGGAAATCACTGTCCATGGAGGTGTTCAAAAAAAGCCTGGATGAGGCACTTAGTGCCATGGTCTAGTTGATTGGCTAGGACTGGGTGATAGGTTGGACTGGATGATCTTGGAGGTCTCTTCCAACCTGCTTGATTCTAGGAGTTACTAAAATTAGTCAGAAAACCCTGGCTCAAGGTAGGAGCATGTGTAATCACAGCACAGAAGAAATTCTTATGATTTTGCATTTAGCACATATGGAATTTCAATGATCCTTCTCTTCTTTAGAAGTCCCAGAGCCTTTACTCCCAGGTAGGCAATACTGAGTTAATCTTGGGCAAAAGTGATAAGGGTTGTCTGTCACAAAACCAAGCCAAACCAATGCACTGAACAACCCCTCAACACAAACTCAAAGTAAACAGCAAATCTCAGTTTTCTCCTCTATTTCACTAACAGATGAAAGACACATAACAACAGCCAAAATCCTCAACAAATGAATATTTACAGCCATTCTAATGGAAGAAAACAAATGTCAGCCAACAGAAAAAAAATCTATTTTGCCTTTTAGGAGCACTTGATGCTTTGCTTTACTGTATAAGCCATCAAAAATCAAGGATTATTTTCTTTAATCGTTGGTTCTTTCCTGCTGGCAGCAGTTCCAATCTACAGGACTTCAGAGTCACAGGATGTCAAGAGTTAGAAGGGACCCAAAGAGATCATCGAGTCCAACTCCCCTGCCAGAGCAGGACCACACAATCTAGCTCAGATCACAGAGGAACATATCCAGACAGGCCTTGAAAGTCTCCAGAGACTCCACAACCTCTCTGGGGAGCCCACTCCAGTGCTCTGGGACCCTTACATGGAAGAAATTCCCCCTTGTGTTGTGCTGGATCCTCCTGTGCTGCAGCTTACACCCATTGCTCCTTGTCCTATCCCAGGGAGCAAGTGAACAGAGCCTGTCCCCCTGCTCCTGACCCCCAGCCCTCAGATATTTATAGACATTTATTAAATCCCTTCTCAAGTCTTTTCTCCACACTAAACAGCCCCAGGTCCCTCAGCCTCTCCTCACCAGGCAGTGCTCCAGTCCCCTAATTGTCCTCATAGCCCTCCACAAGACCTTCTCCAGCAGAAACCTGTCCCTCATAAACTGAGGAGCCCAAAACTGAATGCAGTACTCAAGATGGGGTCTCACCAGGGCAGAGCAGAGGGGGAGGAGAACCTCCCTTGATTTGCTTTCAGAGAGTTTCTTTTATGCAGGCATGGATGTACTGAGGAAAGAGATATGTCTCCCCTCCAGTCATTGGTTCCACTCAGTGCTGTAGCTGGATGCTTCTGTGCCACAGTGAGGCCACAGTCATCCTAACCTGCCTCATTTCATCTAAAGTCCAAAGCTGCTGTACACCTTTCCCAGAATGACTAACATACTTCAATGGAGAGTAACAAAGTCTTACCTCTGTTTGCTTAGCAATTAAATGCACCCTGGACACTAGAAGTGATAACTGATTGCCATGAGGCTCTCACATTTATCCTCCCTATGAATTTGGCCTCTGGTATTTAAGACCTGAGGTGCAAGAACTCCTGTGCATATTTAATCCACCTCAATGTCATTTATATACATTGTTATGTACGAACAACCTCTTCAATATCTCCTGGTCTTATACAGTCTTTTATTAAAAACCAACAACAACAGCAACCAAAACCAAGAAAAAAAATAAGCAACAAACCAAACAAAGGCAAAATAAAGACATCAAAATAAAACAAACCAAGAAAAAAAACCCTGAACCAACCACAAAACAAAAACTATCACAAAAAAACTTTGTACTTAGTTACATGTAGGAGGACTTACAGTCCTGTTAACCAGTTCCTGTGAAAGTTCCCAGTCCAGATTTGTATCACATTTCAGACATTCACATGTAGTAAAACACCATTTAGGTTTGCATTTAACTTTACTTCAGGAAAAAGAAGGACAGAGAGCTGATCAAAGAAACAGGAGAAAACATTATCCACCTTGTAACAGCAGTTGGAAGGAGGCAGTGATTTGCCTTTAAATCTGAGTGGGTTTGGTTTTTTTTTTTAGGATTTGGTTTGTTGGGTTTTTTCCTGGAAAAGTGACACAGGTCCAATTTTCCCAAAAGCTGTATAATAGAGTAGCCCTGTCACCTGCTTCATCCTGCCTGCCAGTTGCCTTTCCTCCCTTACAGAACAGCTGCTTGCAACAGTTCCCATTTGATCCACTGGCTGTGACTGTCACTCACCACAAACTGTCAGCTGTTATTTTGTCATAGCAGTAGCTGGCACTAATGCCTGGCATCAGCATGTGCTGTGTTCTCTCTTACTGCAGATGCAGGTCAGAAAGGGTGCAGGAGGAGAGACAGTAACTGATGCTGCAGCTGCTCCTGCTACCATCTGATGGCCAGAGTAGCTTTAGAGATGACAGAGCCAGTTAACAAAGCACAGCCCTCCTTATGGCAGTGAAAGGCCTTGGTTTCCTCTTCTTCAGCCAGGTCTGCTCCAGACAACAGAACCCTTTGCAAGTGTTCAAGAGGTTTTGTGTTGCTCTAATCACTGCTAACTGAAATCTATTTCTGTTTATCTTGGAGGTCTCTTCCAACCTGATTGAGGCTATGATTTATACCAATACTTCTGGAGGTAGTAATGATAACAATAATCACAAACAGCTCAGCGAAGATGCATTAGATCAACAGCACGCAGTACCAGCATTTTGTACACCATCTCAACTCAGAAAAGATTACAGAAGCTGCCTGTGTTTGTTTTCTGTAAAAAAAAACACTTTAGTCTTTGCAGTTTGTCACCTGTGCTTCAACTTACACTAAACTAAGGTTTCCAAGGCAGGTTAAATCATGCCTTATGATGGTCACTCTTTTTTTTTTTGCAAGATGTGTACATTTCAAGCTGACTTCTGTGGCTCAGCTATACCACTTCTGCTCCACGTCTCAGAAATGTATCATTAAACTTACTGATCTCAGTGAAAGCTTAAACCACCAATACTCAGTTGAAGATGTTTATGGCTATTGTATACTGCATAAATCTGGATAATAATGTATTTTTTATCCAAAGTAACCTTCACTTCTGTGAAATACAAGGTAAAACAATCTTTCACTCTCAATTCACTCTTTCTCCTACAAGTTTTAGGAAGATCTCAGCTGTACTTGATCGATATAAGACCTAATTTGTATTGCCTTCAGAAAACAACTCCTGCCACCTTTGTACCTCTCTCTCCAGAAGATGTTTATGTACACTCATTTTTTTTCCTGAGGACCACGTCAACAGCTTTCTTTTGACTATATATTTCATTTTCTACAGCATCTTTGCATCACTTATTCAAACAAAACCCACACAGGCCTGTTTCTGGCCAGAATTTCAGTCCCCTACATTTGACAATATATTCAGAACAAAGTAACTGAAACAAGTGAAAAAGGCTTTAACATCTTCTGAAAAGTCATAACATCTACCAGGGTATAACAGCTTCTGAAAAGCTGTAACAACTACCACCCTTGGTGTGGTTTTACCTAGTCCAGAAAGAACTGACAAAGCTGATCTATATGCATCAGATACCACAGGGTTTGAAAATACTTCTTTCAGGCATCCCTCAGCAAGTTTGCAGATGACACCAAGCTGTGTGGCACAGTTGACTTGCTGGAGGGAAGGAATACATCCAGAGGGGCCTGGACAGGTTGGAGAGGTGGGCCCAGGCCAAACTCATGAAATTCAACAAGACCAAGTGTAAGGTCTTGGATCTGGATCAGTACAATCCCAAGCACAAATCCAGGCTGGGTGGGGAATGGCTGACAGCAGCCCTGAGGAAAAGGACCTGGAGGTCTGGGCTGATGAAAAGCTCAACATGAGCCTGCAGTGTGAGTGCAGCCCAGACAGCAACCCTGTGCTGGGCTGCAGCAAGAGCAGTGTAGCCAGCAGGGCAAGGGAGGGGATTCTGCCTCTTGGCTCTGCTCTCCTCAGACTCCACCTGCAGTCCTGTGTCCAGTTCTGGAGTCCTCAACATAAGGAGGACATGGAACTGTTGGAGCCAGTCCAGAGGAGGCCACGAAGATGCTCAGAGGGCTGCAGCAGCTTTACTATGAGGACAGGCTACAAAGCCTGTGGCTTTGCCTAATATGGTAAGGTTTGGCTAACTGCCATCCTGATTGGCTATTCTGTGTCCAAAGAGAAATTAATTTCAGCCCACATTGATAAAAGTAGATATGCAGGTGAACAACCTGCTTTTGCTTCCCTGCTCTTTGCCTGCTCTCTCTGCTGTGCCCAGCCCTGCTGCTATTGCACACTGCCTTATTGCTTGCCTGGTAAACTCCACTGCCGTGAGTTACCAGAAGCAGACCCTGGATGCCTGCACATGATCAGCCTGTGTGGCCAGCATGGCATCATGCTGAGGCTGCACCACATCTGCCTTCTGCACCTGAAGGTCCTGATTAGAATCCCTGGACATATACACAGATCATCCAGAGGATGCCAGGAGAACAAGGTCAGAGATTGTCTGCGTCCTGTCCCCAGAAGCCAGGAAGATTCAAGCCTCAACGTCCAAAAAGACAGAGTCCCCTGAAAGCATTTGGGCACTGTCTGGACAGTGGCCAGCCCCCATGAGGGTAACAATAATAATATGTAAATGCTTCAATGCCTCTTTCTAATTCTCTACTGCCTTCTGCCATAGAGCAGGAAGAGCTTGAGCCCAGCTACTGGGCAAACATCGTATTTGACCACAAGTGGAATCTGACCGCAGGAAGTCTCTTCCAGTTCAATGAATGTTTCTGTATTTTGCTGGTTATATTAGCTGTAGATACTATCCATAGAATGTTTCCATAATTGTGTAAGAACCAAAATATTATTAAAACTAGTGGGCAGGGGTGGTGAGAGCTCTGAATAGCAAAATTAATAAACAATATTAATTTTGGAAAATATCATCTTGCATTAATTAATTTCCCCTCCCCAACATGGATGATCCTTGAGGTCCCTTCCAACCTAAATCATTCCATGATTACCAACCATTTTCACATGGCTGTTGATGGATTACCATTATTTGGCAGTCTCCAAGTAATAACCACTCAAAAACCAATTTTGAGACAAGACTGTGAATCTGGAATTAAAAAACAAACAACAAAATGACTAGAAAACAGAACAGAAGGAGTTCTAACTGTGATATTTTCCCTCAAACAAACAAGTCAACAGCCTCAGTAAACAGTTGGTTTTGCTCATTCTGTGGAGAAATGTCCTATCTGCAATGGTTTAAACATTTCTGAAAGCATTTGTATCCAATTTCTACAAGCATAGATGAGTTTTTGCTTCTGTTTGATACAAGCCACAAGAAAATACCAACTTTTGCTCAAAAGCATCACTTAAGGGCTCTGAAGTTTGAGGGAGTTGTGTGTGCCTGTTTTACAACTTTCCTAAACACAAGAAAAGTTGTTTAGAAAGGTGGCGTTGCATTTCCACAGTTGGATGAAACATAGAATAGCTGAGACATTTGGAAAGCAAATGCTTCATTTCCCATTGCTTCTTCAGGAAAGGAGTGTGTGATAATCTGGTAAGGTCTGGTAAACTTCAGAGACTGATGATCCTGTTGACTCTGCAAGGACTGGCACTCTAGTAAGAGATTCTGCTCAACCTGTATGCACAATGCCACTAACATGCACTAGCATCAGCAAGGAGCTGTGCACACCAGACCACGTAGAGATGAAGCCACAGAGATACCTATTGCCTGCTGGAAACAAGGACTCCACAGGCAGCTGCCTGGCAGCCCCTGCAACATCAACAGCCCTCTGTTTATGAGGAGCCCATGCTCTTCCCATATTTGGGGGTACTAGACTTGTGGACCCTTCCCAATTTGGTGTGTTTTGGCTGACTGCCAGAAGCCTACTGGACAATATTGTGGCCAAAGGACCATCAATCTCATCCCACATCTGATAAATAGGGCAATCCAGGTAAACAAGGTGCTCCTGCCTCTCTCTCCGCTCACCTCCCCCTACCTGCCTGCTGCCTGGGATCACTACCTTTGTTCACTTTACGTGATCCTATGTTCCACGACCCTCTGCACCGACGCAGTGGATGATTGAATGAGGCATTCTCAGCTGGCCGCCGCTCCAGCCTACCGCATCAGTCCGATCGTGTTCATGGAACCTTCTGAAACAGCACACCCCAATTCGAATTGAACTCTTAGCTCCAGGTGAAATTAACCACGTGGTTTTCACTATATATATTTTGGGACCACATATACTGAACCTTCCAACTAGTGAGTATTTGAACTCTATTGATTCAAGTTGTGAAGGAAGTTTATTAACTTTACCAGTGGCACTTTATGCCGCAAGACTCTCTGACCAGAACATTTCTAAAACCTCTACCAAGTTGCTTAATTCGGCTGTAAATAGACATTCTGTAAAATACTTTCACCAACCATGTACACAGAATTTGTGTGGGTTAGCTGTACATAAGTTTGGGGGAAATTCTCTTTGTATATATTAATAAATTATTCAATAACCTTCAAATCGGCCTCAGATCTCACCCCAAACTCAGACTCGAACCCCTCTATAAAATGTTACCCTTGGTGAAGCCACAGCTCCATAAGTGAGTGAGCTACATGAGCAAATAAGTGCAGGCTTTGTTTGAACCTGCTAAGTACTATCTAATGAATGAAAGCATTCTTAATAATGTTGGTGACCTCTGCCTGACACACAGGGCAAAGACAATTTCACAATGCACACAGTAATAAAATATTGACATCTTTATGAGGAGAAAAATTGATTAGATATGTGCTACTGATGCTTTCATAAAACCATGTTACAGATGTATTTACCTGGAGACCTTTGTCAGCATAGCACATATATTTAGTTTCCAAAAATACTTTCTTAAGCAATGGTTACTACTAATATACTACATCCTAAAACCTCACTGCTTTCAAGTACTCTGCACTCTTCATTTCAGAAGCTCATGGTAGCAGCTTTTGTCATTTTCTCCCACCCCTTTAAAGCAGCAATAATATTACACTTCCACAATACAATGCTCATTCAAAGGAAAAAAAAAAGGGGGGGTGGGGGGACACAAGTTCAAACTCAGAGAATTCCTGTAAAAATATCCACATAGCTAAATACTTCCACAGCACTCTAATTTGTTTCACAGCTGCTGTCTACATGTACATCGCTTTAAAGAAGTTCATGTTTCCTCCGAACTTCATGTCATGCATAAATCTAAGGGGCATAAATCCAAGGGAAGACTTCCAATCTAATTCAAAAGAAAACACAACCAGCAGCCTGATTTCCATAGCACCATGGTGATTGACATTAGCTTTGCTATCATTACTGTCTGATTGCATGCCATATCAGTCTCAATCATCTTTCCCGGCATCAGTGTGCAGGCAACCAGCCCAGTTACCTAGGTTATTTTGTCTATTTTGTTTAAGTGGTGATGAGATCTTAGCTTTTCTCCCAGTTCCTGGAAGCTTCCCAGACTCACAAGATATTTATTTAAAGAAAAATCACAACTAACATTCTTTTTGGTAGCAGTTCTTAATAAAATTTCTCTGTAAGCATTTAGAATAATTTTAATAACAGTGGTTGAAAAGTTTCCACAGCCCTGTGAGAATCTTTGACATACATTAATATGTATTTACCCTTCCCACTGAATAGTTGAAATATGAATATTACACATGCAACAAACTGGTAAACATGGTTGTGGTGGTTTATTGTGCTACTACCTGCAGCTGTTCATCTCATACTTCACTCCTCACAGTTACTGTCCTCATAGAAGGAGTAAAAAAACAGAATAGGCACTTAGACACCAGCTGTCCCAGTTTGCAGCATGTTCTCTCAGCCAGAGAGCCACAGTCAACATCAATTTAAACTGAAGTGCAGTATCTGAGTCACAAGTACACAAATTCCTCCTCTTTCACTGGTGTCATGGTAGGCCTGATAGGCAAAAATACGCTTATACATGTCCTGCCTCGCCCAGGCATGTTTTTCGTCTCTCCCTCCTTCTGTTTTGGGGAGAAGAAATCACGGGAATGAGGACAAAGAACCTGGAGCCACTGAATCAAAGGACTCTGGCTTGCCCAGACTTGTTTTGCTCCTGTGGTAAACAAGGTACAAAAGTTTAGCTTGTGCCTGCCTTCTGCAATGCCTATGCTTTTCCCAAATTTGGATAAAGCAAGCCAATGGCTTCACCTAATATGGTCAAGCTTAAATAACTATCATTCTGATTGACTGTTCTGTATCCAAAGGCCCATTAGTCCAAGACTGTATTGATGAAAAGAGATGAGCAGGTAACACAATGTAACTCTGCCCTTGTATTCATGCTTGCTTGCTACTGCTCTCTGCTTCTGGCAGTGTACTGCCTTATTCTATCCTGAACTGTCTGGAAACTCTACTGCCAAGTTTACCAGGAACAGGCTCCAAATGCCTCCACGTGATCAGCCTGCATACCCAATGTGACATCGTGGTAAGACTGCACACCACAAGACATCCTGCCTGCACCTGAAAGTCTCTTGCCAGAACGGGAAGTCCTGGAGATACACAGATCGCCCAGAGAAACCAGGACAAGGTCAGAGACTGTCTGCATCCTTTCCCCAGCCTGGGAAGAATCAAAAGCCTCAGTGGTTGACAAGACAATAAAAGAACTTCCTGAAAGTGTTTGGGTACTGTCTGAAGCCGTAGCTAGCCCTGTGAGTGGGGGGATAATAGTTTGAGTCAATACTTAAAGCCTCTGTAATTCACCACTGCCTTCTGAGATGATACCTAGATACTTGTTTATTCAGCAATGGGACAAGAGTAGGATTTGGCGACAAAACAAAATGCAGACTCTGGAGTAAAAACAAAATGTTGGAAATAGAAGTACAAGGTTGATGGTACAGGATGCCTACATTCTGGCCTCTAACAGGAACAGTGTGGCCAGTAGGACAAGGGAGGTTATTCTGCCCCTGTACTCAAGCACTGGTCAGGACACACCTTGACTGTGTCCAGTTCTGGGCTCCTCAATTCAAGAGAGATGTTGAGGTGCTGGAACATGTCCAGAGAAGGGCAACAAAGCTGGTGAGGGGCCTGGAACACAGCCCTGTGAGGAGAGGCTGAGGGAGCTGGAGGTGTTAAGCCTGGAGAAGAGGAGGCTCAGGGCAGACCTCATTGCTGTCTACAACTACCTGAAGGGAGGTGTAGACAGGTGGGGTTGGTCTCTTCTGCCAGGCAACCAGCAGCAGAACAAGGGGACACAGTCTCAAGTTGTTCTGGGGGAGGTCTAGGGTGGATGATAGGAGGAAGTTCTTCAGAGACAGAGTGATTGGCATTGGAATGGGCTGCCCAGGGAGGCGACGGAGTCACCGACCCTGGAGGTGTTGAAGAAAAACCTGGATGAGGCACTTAGTGCCATGGTCTGGTTGATTGGCTAGGGCTGGGTGCTAGGTTGGACTGGATGATCTTGGAGGTCTCTTCCAACCTGCTTGATTTTATGATACATTCTATGATAAGCAGAAAGGAGCTCCTTGAGTCCATCTAGTAGGGAAGAGATGCATTGACTGCAGGAACCTTCTCTTCCAGTCCAATTGAGTTCAATTAATGTTTCTATTTTTTGCTACTTATTTCTAGTTATTCCTCTGTATGTTTCCATGACTGTGAGAAGAACTGATCATTATTAAAATTAGTGGTCAGGAGTTTTGAATATCCAAATTAATAAACAATATTAATTTTGGAAAAATATAATCTCACATCAATTATCCCTTCATTAC
Source organism: Tricholaema leucomelas (assembly GCA_013400475.1). Lineage (NCBI taxonomy): Eukaryota > Metazoa > Chordata > Aves > Piciformes > Lybiidae > Tricholaema lacrymosa > Tricholaema leucomelas. The sequence goes on along the minus strand of WAAF01004286.1, from coordinate 13,305 downwards.
AACTGGGGAGGGCATGGGCACTTCTGAAGGAACACACTTAACTACTGTAGCTGCTTATTCTACCCAACAGTGGTGTTTTGAAACCAGCTGCTAACTATGGTGAAGGAGATTTTTGCCCTCTTTTGATCCCTGGAAGTTGTTTTATTGATCATTTGTTCAGAGCTGGATGTCTTGTTATTTTAATTCGTTTTATAGGAAATGGTCTCAGTGAAACACTTTTTTCTATTATGAGATTCAGAAGTCTACTTTTTTACTTTAATGAAGCATACTTCTAAATTAATATTTTTTGGTTCTATGTTGGCTTAAAGAAATGACATAAGAAAGTCAAAATGCAGAACTCATAAGAATCCACATAACTTCATAACACTTCACAAGCTCTTTGTTCAAATACAAGTTACAGTGGAGAAATCACTACATGTCTAAGGAAAAGCAGATAATAGAAGAAGTACAACTACTTTACACTGCAGCATATTCTTTTCCTCTCTTTCATTTCTCCAAAAGATTTAAATCTATTTTGTCTACCATATTCTGGGCCTTTAAATCATATACCAAAGTTCAAAAATCATAATAATAATTTAGTGGTTTAAGTGCTGATCTAAGTATGTCTACTGATTTCTGAACTTGTCAGGGAAGACATACTAAGATTATTCAGTTTCTCGTCATTTTCTCAATAGCAGTAGATTATTTCTCTGCATTTGCTCTTTTCTTTGTTAGCTACTTGAAAACACAAAGCCAGTTTGTAGTTTGCACCAGGTTGGTTCATTCTCATTTCAGTTCCTCGAAGTATTGTTTATCAACCACCAGTTGATAAACTTCTCACTTCTGCAATAGTGAAGTGTGAAGAATACTTCTCACTTCTGCAATAACAGAGCTCAGCTCTGAGCTGTTGTTCTGAAGAGCCCAGCATGAACTTCCTAGTTTACCACCCACTGCTCTATGTGACCTTACAGAAGTCACTGTGGGAATCAAGGTGTAGGAAGATTTAGGAGACAGATACCAGCACCTTTAACTAAAGGCTACAACAACAAGATAAATACCTCAAGGAACATTAGAAGTTCAGTATTTTAATAGTGACCCTAGACTAAGATGTATCTAATGAAAAAAATGCACACCTCACAATCCTGTTTAAGCAGTGCATTAGTTTACCACACAGCTTTCCATCTGTACAACACCACCATGCTATGCCTTTTGCTAGATTCTCATTTAGCAAACTTTGCTTAGGTTTGCCAGAGGGAAGTTTTTAAGATACAAGTGCATGTAAATGCTAGGGGGAAATAAAGTCATCACAGTGTTTTCCTCAAGGTGTCATTCATGCTGTAAATGTTTTAAAAACATAACACTTAGTCCCTTAGGCATTGAATTGGATTGAGTGCAGAGGTTTAGGAGCCACTGCGCATAACTAGCACCTGTAGAGCCTGAAAGGCATTGAATTGGATTGAGTGCAGAGGTTTAGGAGCCACTGCGCGTAACTAGCACCTGTAGAGCCTGAAAGGCATTGAATTGGATTGAGTGCAGAGGTTTAGGAGCCACTGCACATAACTAGCATCTGTAGAGCCTGAAAGGAAGACACAGGATACGTTCCGTGATGGCCTAGGTGCAGCAGCTGTTGTCCTAAAGCAGATTGCTTTGCATAAATCAATGGCTGTCTTTCTGTGCACCTATGTGTAATGAAAGGGGAACAGAGTCATAGAATGGTCTGGGTTGAAAAGGACCTTAAAGCCAACTATCTTCTGCCTCATGGGACACTCTCAAATTACAGCTTTGATTGCAGCAGTATGACATTATGTCTCAATTCTAATTTACATTTCCCAGAGACTCAAATATAGTTAATAGAACCAATAACAATTTATAGGACGCCTTTGTCTCTTCCCCCTTCTTTCCCAAAGAAAGTTAATTAGATGTGGAGAGGAAAAGGCAGACTACACCCAGATAAATAGCCTCACTTCAATTTGGAAGTTAAAAGAAGAAATATTTAACAATAAACAAAAGGTATTTGAGGTAGAGAATTACAAAAGGTATAGGAATGGGAAAGCAAGATACAAAATATATAAATACTACCAGATTTGATGGCAATGGGTTTGTCCTCCTCATGGATTGCAGCCACACAGGAAAACAAAGAGTAGCAGGAAAGAGGATGGTGATGCTGGCAAGCAGAGAGGCAGGGCAAAAGAAAAAGAAACAGCAAGTGCCTCTGTTTTTGTAGGGGGCTAGACAGGAAGTGGGAGTGGGCTAACCACCACACCCGGAGACAGGGTCAGACCCACCCCTTGGGGGGAGTCAAGAGGACCTGGGGTCGGGGTCAAGACCACTCCCCCAGGAGAGTTAACCCTTTACACATTACCTTTCCTCTGAAGCATCAAATAAAAACTAGTAAAAGCTAAAATTTTAGACCACAACTCAGAATTACAAGAAAAGTTTTCTAATATTTTTTTTTTCTTTCTGAGCAGAAAAAAAAAAATAATGCCAATATCAGGAAGCTTGTTATAAGAACAGGTATATGTTATGGAGGCAGGGAATTAATGTGGCCGAGTCAGGGATTTATAGAAAAATAGAATTATTTTATTTTCCCAAAAACCACCCCCAAAACTAGATACAGAAATTAATTGAGTTTAATTAGCAGGTTCAGTTGGTTGAGAAGATCTACACGGATGCCACAGGTAGACTTGACTATCTTGTAAGTCAGAAGTTGGAAAAGGCTTAAGCTATTAAATATAGTGTACCCCCTCTTTCACGATAAGGCTGAGCCAAAGTTACTCACAGAAGAATCAGGCTGGCTGGAATGGAAGGGCAGTCCAAAGGCTTGTCCCTGCGGGTCTTCCAGAAGCCTCTGAGGATCATTAAGAACCATAAAGGGTGATTAAGGTGGATGCAGTCCAAAGCAGAGACAGCCCTGTCCCTCAGGAGCTTGTCTTGCGGAGCGCCAGGGGCTCCTTCTGCAGAAGCTATGCAGGCGGAGGAGAACTCCAAGGCAGGAATGAACTCTAAGGTGAGAACCCCAAGGCAGGAAGTCCCCCCAATATTTATACCCTTCCTAGACAAAGAGCTGAGTTACCACTTTCTAGGCACAAAGAACACAGCCAATCCCCAGCTGAGTCCAGCGTGGGCCCTGCACGGGCACCTCTCGTGCCAGAAGGGTCCCTTGCTCCCCCCCTTCACGCCTGCAGGGCAGGGGGGTGGAACAGGTCTTTTCGCACCTTTTCCTCTCCCATTCAAACAACAGAGGGAGAGGAATTTTGGAGTACACAGGACTCCAGGACAGTATAATACTTCAGACTGAATATTCAGGAACCTGTTATACTCATTGCTCCACTTCCCTCCCCTTCCACCTGCTCCTCCCTCACTTTTTTTTTTTTCTGAGGAGGCACAAAAGAAGAGAAGCAAATAGCATGCTGGGTTGTTTTTTTCCCTTAGGCCAAAAGAGGGAAAAATATTCAGTACATGTGGATTTAAGTCCTAAAGCAGTTGGTGGCATAAGTCGACACATTTATTCTTGGTGAGAGATGTCTGATGTTACAAGGAAAAAAATAAAATAATTATGGAATATTCCAGATTAATTCCTGCAGCCTTATCTACAGTATGCTCTAAGATCACCTTTTATTCATGTGTTTACTCTTTCCTCATCATTACTACCCAAAAAAAGTCTGAGCACCCTCTGTTCTATATACATTTATTCATAACACGTTCACTGTTTTCCTGACATGAAAGTTTTTGACAGTGAAAGTTTCAACAGTGAGTACTGTGTCCAGTTCTGGGCTCCTGAATTCAAGAGAGATGTTGAGGTGCTGGAACATGTCCAGAGAATGGCAACAAAGCTGGTGAGAGGCCTGGAACACAAACCCTACAAGGAGAGGCTGAGGGAGCTGGGGGTGTGCAGCCTGCAGAAGAGGAGGCTCAGGGCAGACCTCATTGCTGTCTACAACTACCTGAAGGGAGGCTGTAGCCAGGTGGGGTTGGTCTCCTCTCCCAGGCAACCAGCAACAGAAGAAGGGGACACAGTCTCAAGTTGTGCCAGGGGAAGTATAGGCTGGATGTTAGGAGGAAGTTCTTCACAGAGAGAGTGATTGGCATTGGAATGGGCTGCCCAGGGAGGTGGTGGAGTCACCGTCCCTGGGGGTGTTCAGGAAAACAATGGATGAGGCACTTAGTGCCATGGTCTGGTTGACTGGATAGGGCTGGGTGCTAGGTTGGACTGGATGATCTTGGAGGTCTCTTCCAACCTGGCTGATTCTGTTCTATTCTATTCTATTCTATTCTATTCTATTCTATTCTATTCTATTCTATTTTGTAAAAAGCCAATGTGGCCATTCAGTTCAACAATTATAGTCCAATTTCTCAAGCTGAATAATCAATACTCAAATCTCCTAAATGTATGGGGACCAGACACTGAGCTCATAAACACTAAATAATAAGTTGTCATGCATCCTCTCTCTCTATGGATAGCACTGAAAATCATAGATGGTCATTATTCTGTACAGCTGAATTCCTCATCCAGGATACCACTGAGAACAGCAGCGGTGTCCTGTTTAGAACAATCAGGTCATAATCAGCATTTGCACTGAGAGCTTCATGCTTTTAGAGACTGCTCTTATTTTATCTTTCTGACAACTTTCTTCAGTCATTTAGCTTAAGAATGGAGGATCACAAGATCGCAGGATGTCAGGGGTTGGAAAGGACCCAAAAAGATCATCAAGTCCAATCCCCCTGCCAGAGCAGGACCACACAATCTAACACAGATCACAGAGGAACACATCCAGACAGGCTTTGAAAGTCTTCAGAGACAGAGTCCACAGCCTCTCTGGGGAGCATGTTCCAGTGCTCTGTGACCCCTACAGTAAAGAAGTTCCCCCTTGTGTTGAGGTGGAACCTCCTGTGCTGCAACTTACACCCACTGTTCCTTGTCATATCACAGGGAGCAAGTGAGCAGAGCCTGTCCCCCACCTCCTGACCCCCAGCCCTCAGATGTCTATAAACACTGATTAAATCCCCTTTCAGTCTTCTCTTCTCCAGACTAAACAGGCCCAGGTCCCTCAGCCTCTCCTCATAAGGCAGCCCTCCAGTCCACTAATCAACCTCCTAGCCCTCCACTGGACCTTCTCCAGAAGATCCCTGTCCCTCTTAATCTGGGGAGCCCAAGACTCAATGCAGTACTCAAGATGGAGTCTTACCAGAGCAGAGTAGAGGTGTATCTGCTGGACACACTCTTCTTGGCCTTCTTGGCCACAAGCGCACATTGCTGTCCCATGGATGTTATCCACTAGGGCTTCCAGGTCCCTCTCGACAGGGCTGCTCTCCAGCAGATCACCTCCCAACCTGTCCTGTGCAGTTTATTATTCCTCTTCAGGTGTGGGACTCTGCACTTGTCCTTGTTGAACCCCATTTGTTTCCTCTGTGCCTAGGTCTCCAGTCTGTCCAGGTCTCTCTGGATGGCCACACAGCCATATCAGCCAAGCCTCCCCATCTGGTGTCATCAGCAAACTTGTATGCTCTCATCAACATCATTGATGAAGATGTTGAACAGCACTGCACCCAGCACTGATCCCTGAAGGACTCCAGTGGTCACAGCTCTCCAGATGGACCTGGCATCACTGATCACTACTCTTTGAACTCTATCTTGCAACCAGTTCCTGATACACCTCACTGTCTGCTCCTCCATCCCACACTTCCTCATCTTGCTCATTAGGATGTCATGGGGAGACAGTGTCAAAGGCCTTGCTAAGGTCGAGGTAGACTACACCTGCTGGTTTCATTCAATTGATCCATTCAGTTATGTTATCATAGAATGCTATCAGGTTAGTTAAGCATGACTTCCCCTTGGTAAATCTATGCTGACTGCTCATGATAACCTTTTTCTCTTCCAAATATCTTGAGATGCCCTCCAGAAGGAGCTGCTCCATCATTTTTGCATGGATGTAAAGCTGACTGGTCTAGAGTTACCTGGAACCTCTTTCTTGCCCTTTTTGAAGACTGGAGTGCCATTGGCTCTCCTCCAGTCCTCAGGCACCTCTCCTGTCTGCCACCATTGGGCAAAAATGATGGAAAGTGGCAGAGCAGTAACATCAGGTAGTGAGTTTACAGCCAGGTAGTTTACAGACAGTTTACAGTCAGATAGTTTACAGCCTTTTTATAGCCAGCATCACAGCAGTCAGAACCAAATTCTTGACCTTGACAGCACTGGCATGAATAGGATTTGTAACTCAGCAGTTATCACACTCCTAAGGTAGATCTCTAAGTGATTACAATCAACAGTGCTTTTCCCACAGGGTCAAAAACTTTTAGGTTGTTAATTGGCTCTGTCTTCCACCAAGCTATACCAGTCTTTTCTAAAGAGGAAATGCTTTGAGAAGGAGATTGAAGCCACACTACCACATCTGTACCACACTTCACTCCTACTGCCCTATACCACCTGGAAAGGCATCCTGCTTCACTTTGAGTTTAACAGAAATCAGCAACCTTTTAGTTATGCACACCAGAAATATCTATTTACGTGGGAATCCAGTGTAAGAGAGAATAATAATGAGCAGTGTATAAGCATTTGACCTTCATTCCCACAGCTTCAGGATGCCTTTCATGGGGGAGGAAAGATAGTGGGACATCTGGCCCAGGGTAAAAACAAGATATGATGTATGTTAAAGACTGGGCTGTACTCACCTAGATTATGCTAATGCACTGTTTGTATGCTGGAATAAAAGGAGTCACTGTGATGGTGACAGAGGCCTTTTGGTCTTTTGCTTTTGATCCTCTGTCCTGCATGGGTCCTATGCTTGCACTGGCCTGGAATAAAGAGCACCTGCTTCAATCCAAGGTGTGTCGTTGCATTTGTCAGATTACTAGCAGCAACAAGTGGTGGAGAATGCGGGCAGTGAGAGAATGAAGCAGTGATGACAGCAGCGACATATTTAAGTAAAGCAAAGCACTACCACATTCAAAGTTCACATAACCTTAGTGATCTGTATATAGTGACTGGTTTAGATTAAAAAGGGTCCTTCTCTCCATTAATTCATGCATATGTGAAAATATAAGGCAGACAGAAAACCATATGATATTTAGATCATAGTATTTTGTACTGCCACTGATGATATGAGGTTGTAGACAATGGGTTGCACTGAATATTCCAAATTCAACACTAATCACAGAGGCAGACAATAAGAGCTGGAAAATACTGCTCTTGCAAAAGTGGTTGGCAGCATCTCATTCTATTTTCCCCTGAATTTGGGCATTTCTGGTTATTGGGAGCTAGGATTTGCTGCCCTGCTGGTTGACACTGAGTCTCCTAGCACTTCCAGAGCAGGCCTCTTGACTCACACCAATTTGGGGATTTAATTGAAAGCATCAATGTCAACATCTGTAAGAGACAGCAACTTCTAGCTCTGGCCATCTCTGGTGTAGGCAATTCAAAAGTCTATCTGTCTTCATATCTTAGTTCACATCCCAAGCTTTTTCAGAACTGACTTTGTCACTTTCACCACCATCTGTGTCTATTCCCAGACAGAGAAAGGTGCAGTTCCCTCCCTCTCAGCACACAACATCACAGAGGGTCAGATGCATCTCACAGGAGGTATCTTTAAAGCATTTCACTGCTCAAAAACAAAAGGTGCATTGTATTTTTTTTTAAGAAAGGAAGGATGTAAGTATAGTGAAGGAATCTGTTTGGTACACAATAAGACAAGTTTCGTGCCAAGAATATGATGGGAAAGCTCATAAAAATAGTAGAGGGAGTCATCACAGCGCTAGACAACAGGCTAACACAAGGAAAGGAAGGAGTAAAGGGAAGTGAGGATCAGAAACAGCTAAAAAGAACAAACTACCAGACTGGGCTAGCCACACTGACAGTAAGATACACTTGAACTTCATGGAAAAGATACTCTCAGGTTGCGCTTAACACAGGAATAACTTAATTAATTTTCTGCTCAATTAGATTTATTTTCACTTTGCTTCTATGGACTAATAGATCTTAATACAGCTCAAACTCCAAAGAATTGGCAATGTGTTATTACCCAGCTCTGTTCCCTGCTCTGCAACAGTTCCTGTGGACAGGTACCTAGGATCAATCTGTTACTGGATGAACCACTGTATTTTACCATTAAGTTCAACATTGAAAGCATATGGCAATCAAAGAAAAACACAGTATCAGTATGTGTTCAATCAAAACAGCAACTAATTCACTACTGAAAACCCTGCCTAATTTAAAACATGCTTCTTACCAGGGATACCAGTAGGAAAATACAAATAGCAACCTGGAGAAGAGGAGGTTCAGGGCAGACCTCATTGCTGTCTACAGCTACCTGAAGGGAGATTGCAGCCAGATGGGTGTCGGTCTCTTCTGCCAGGCAAGCAGCAACAGAACAAGGGGACACAGTCTCAAGTTGTGCCAGGGGAGGTCTAGGCTGGATGTTAGGAGGAAGTTGTTGGCAGAGAGAGTGATTGGCATTGGAATGGGCTGCCCAGGGAGGTGGTGGAGTCACTGTCCCTGGAGGTGTTCTAGAAAAGCCTGGATGAGGCACTTAGTGCCATGGTCTGGTTGATTGGCTAGGGCTGGGTGCTAGGTTGGCCTGGATGATCTTGGAGGTCTCTTCCAACCTGGTTGATTCTATGATTCTATGATTTTTTTTCAGCCTTTTAGATCAAGAATATTTTATAATATCAAATGCTTTAAAACAAACCCAAACAACAACAAACCAAAACCACCAAACAAAAACTCCAAACCTTTTGATTGATGAAAACCTGTATAGCATTAACCCAGGACATTAATTGCATGCACAGATTAAATGAATCTTAGCCAGTGATTGCTAAGTTATTGTAAATTGTTGTTGCAATACTATCAGAAAACATCCTATGGCTTTCAGAGATCCATTTTAATTATCATTCACCATGGCTCCTCCATACGTCAGATCACAAAGTTGCCATTAAAGGGATAAGAACCTTTTACATAGCTTTCCATTATTTTCACCTTAATGATAAACTGAATTTTCTTGAAGATCTCTGACTCATAAACATGCTAAGCCTCATAGACAAAAGTGTTCCCAGGTTCATGCAGTGAGACAGAGGTAAGTTTCGTGAGGAAGCAAAAGAAGAAAGAAATTTGCATTTCCCAGGCTTGAATTCACTGAGGATTCCCTTGAATGCAATGTGTTTGTAGTCGCAGGATCCCAGGATCACAGCCTGTGATCTCTGAATGGATGAGATGCCCCTGGCCTCCCCTCAGAGGCTGGACTGCACTCCTCTGGGCCCACTTCCAGAGCTGCTGGTTGTGTTCCCAGATCCCATGTTCCTCATTCAACATGGACAGTGCTGGATGAGGCACTTAGGGCCATGGTTTAGTTAATTAGAAGGGTTAGGTGACAGGTTGGACTCAACGATCCTAGAGGTCGTTTCCAATCTGGTTGATTCTGTGATTCATCTTGGTGTCATAGTTACTGACCTGGACTGAAAGCATGATGCCTATTGAAATTGGTAAGTTAAAGGCAAATCCTGCAAACACTACAAAAAGATGAACAGAAATGTGGAGCAGAGGAGGAAGTATCACAAGGAATTTATTTACACACTCCAGCACTCCGAACTACTGAATGTCCTTTCTCTCAGAGAACAAGGCTAAATTAACATTCCCCCTTCAGCACAGAGAAAAAAAAGAGTCTTCTACTCTGTGCTTCAGCAGAAGCCAACACTTGGCATTATTCACTTTGGAAAACACACCGCTAAGCAATCCTCTCGGCCGGCTAACTGCGATTGTCACGCCGCTGAAGCCCCTCCTGCGGGCGGCCCCGGTCCCGGGCGCACAGGCCCGAACCCAGCCTGGCGGTGCTGACCGAGCAGCCCGGCCCAGCGCGGGAGTACTGGAGCGCCCCCTGCCGCTGCAACGCTCGCTCCTCTCAGACCGTGCTGCCGCCGCAGCCGGCCGCAGCCGGGGCTCAGCCGCCGTGCCGCACAAACATCCCTTCCTACTTTCCCGACCGTGTTCAGTGAAAAAACGAAATAATGAAATTCAGCAATGGCAAGTGTAGAGCCCTGCACCTGGGAAAGAACAACCCCAGGGGTCAGTATAGGCTGGCGAAGGCAGCAAAGGGAAAGAGGATCTGGGGTCCTAGTGGATGAGAGGTTGACTATGAGTCAGCAACGTGCTTTTGTGGCCAGGAGGGCCAATGCCATTCTGGGGTGGATTAGAAGGGCTGTGGTTAGTAGGTCAAGATTTTCCTGCCCCCCTACTCTGCCCTGCTGAGGAGGCAGAGTTCTGGGTCCCCTAGTTCAAGAGGGACATAGAACTGCTTGAGGGAGTCCAGCATAGAGTCACAAATATGATGAAGAGAATGGAACATCTCTATTATGAGGAGAGCCCGAGGGAGCTGGGGCTGTGCTGCTTGGAGAAGAGGAGACTGAGAGGTGACCTCATCAGTGTTGATAAATATCTAAAGGGTGAGTGCCAGGAGGCTGCAGCCAGGCTCTGCTGGGTGATGCCCAGTGCCAGACCAAGGGGCAATGGGTGGAAGCTGAGGCATAGGAAGTTTCATTTAAACCTGAGGAGGAATTTTTTCCCTGTGAAGGTGACAGCACTGGAACAGGCTGCCCAGAGGGGTTGTGGAGTCTCCCTCTGTGGAGATATTCCAAACCTGCCTGGATGCATTCCTTTATGATCTATTCTAACTGATCCTGCTCTGGCAGGGGGGTTGGACTGGATGAGCTTTGGAGGTCCCTTCCAGCTCCTGACATGCTGTGATCCAACATAAAAACGCTAGCACAGTGGGTAACAGGGGGTCATAGAATCATAGAATGGTTTAGGTTGGAAGGGACCTCAAGGATCATCCAGCTCCAACCCCCTGCCATAGGCAGGGACACCTCCCACTAGAGCAGGCTGCTCAAGGCCTCATCCAGCCTGGCCTTAAACACCTCCAGGGAGGATGAATTTAAAGTCTCAAATTTTATGTCACAGAGAAGGATTTGGCTCTAGTCTTTCTAGAGGCACCTAGCAGAAGTAAATAGCTTTAAAGCACGGGAACCATACAGTACAAATGTCAGCCAACAGCATGCTACAAAGCAAGGCCTTTGGATTAAATCACACTCACAAGTAAATCACTGGCAAGGGAAACTACCGTCTTCCACATGCACAGAAGCAACAGGTGAAGGCAAGAGACTGAAGAAGGCAAACAAGGAAATGCAAGCCCGGAAAGATCACAGCCAGCTTACATGTTTGACTGATCAGCATGGTTCTGAACATCCCTTAGCCTTTGAAAAGTCAGGAAACCACTCGAAAAGATGAACTGCCACACAAGTCCAGATCTTTTCTCCTGTTCAATATAAAAGGAACCTTTACCCAGGCTGGTGCTTCTGCAGCTAAGTAGCAGGAAGAGAGATTGTGCACTTAATATCACCAAGAATTGTGGCTCATAAACACATATCTCTATCATCATATTTCTAATTTAAATGAGAGATATTATTGAATGCTGGATGAAAACATAGATAACTCACAATTCCAGACTAACATTACTGACTTGGAATCCTACAATTAAAGATGTACCTCTTACCTACCGACTTAACGGATCAGTTGCTTGTCAGAAGTGGAAAGAGTTGTTGCAGGCCTCATTTCTGCCAGAAAAAAAAATGGAGATCATAGAACTGTAGAATCAGTCAGGTTTGGAAGGGACAACAAAGATCACCTAGTTCCAATCCTCCTCGCCATAGGTAGGGACACCCTACCCTAGATCAGGCTGCCCAAAGCCTCATCCATCCTGGTCTTAAACACCTCCAGGGATGCGGCCTCAACCACCTCCCTGGGCAACCCAGTCCATGTTCTCACCCTGGGCAACCCAGTCCACTCTCATGCTGAACAACTTCCTCCTCACATCCAGTCTGAATCTCCCCATCTCTAGCTTTGCTCCATTCCCCCCAGTCCTGTCACTACCTGAGAGCCTCAAAAGTCTCTCACCACCTTTTTTGTAGGCCCTCTTCAGATACTGGAAGGCCACAAGAAGGGAGCCTCCTCTTCTCCAGACTGAACAGCCCCAATTCTCTCAGTCTGTCCTCACAGCAGAGCTGCTGCAGCCCTCTGAGCATCCTCATGGCCCTTCTCTGGACACAATCCAGCATCTCCACATCCCTCTTGTAATAGGGGCTCCAGAACTGGATGCAGTACTCCAGGTGGGGTCTTACCAGGACAGAGTAGAGGGAGNTTGGTGTCGTCAGCAAACTTGCTGAGACTGCACTCAATGCCTCTGTCCATGGCACCCACAAAGATGTTGAACCAGACTGGTCCCAGGACTGATTCTTGAGGGACTCCACTTGTCACTGGCCTCCACTTGGCCATGGACCCATTGACAGCCACTCTTTGGGTGTGGCCATCAAGTCAGTTCTTTATCCATCTCCTGGTCCACCCATCAAACCCATGTGTCACAAGCTTGGTGTTCAAAAAAAGCCTGGATGAGGCACTCAGTGCCATGGTCTGGTTGATTGGATAGGGCTGGGTGCTAGGTTGGACTGGATGATCTTGGAGGTCTCTTCCAACCTGGTTGATTCTATGATTCTGTGACAGAAACCAATCTCCTATACAGAAAATTCATGTATGATTTAATAAGAATGTGTGTAAAAATTTATTTGCCCCAACTCTTTTTATTCCTTCCCTCATTTCCTCCACCTTTTTATCCAGAAAATAATCATTTCCTTAACAAGGAATGCTTCATCCCACACCTCTTGGATAGTAAAACATTGTCTAAGTATCTCATGCGCCTTCTGTGTTAGCAATGAGCACTTTCACTTTGAGTAGGGCAAAGAAGAAAATCACAGCTTTCTTTTTCAGTTTAAGAGTTTCTGGTTAAAGTTATTCATTGAAATGATTTTATCATCACATATTCAATAACCTAACTTTAATCTCTAAATACTTTCAAACTCTGCTGTTTATTTTCTGTTTCACCACAGGAATTTACAGTTGGACTTAACAGTCCTAAAAAGTCTAACTGGACCTGAAACAAATGTGACATGTAGTACAATCATCCAGCATAAAAGTCTTTCCATAAAAGGCACTGCAAATTGCACATGCCAGGCACACATTGTACTGGCACAGTATTGTTGTACAATCAATACACAACATTTCAGCGTTTCAAATCGTCTTTTACTACTGAAGAATGGCAGCTACAATACAATTCTTTTCTCACAAACACTCAGCTGTATTTCAAGAAAGGACCAATATAGTTTCAGGCACTTTCATTTAGAGAATCACTGAGTTATGCCGTGTAGGTTCTTTGGCAGAAGTGGATGGAGCAGCCTGAAAAAGTCCTTTCTGACCTTTTCTTATCAAAGAAAAACAAACAGAATTATTTTTAG
>WAAF01004285.1:660563-730613 GCA_013400475.1 Tricholaema leucomelas | reverse complement strand
CAGATTCTGGAAGGCCACTTCAAGGTCTCCTCAAACCTTTCTCTTCTCCAGACTGCAGAACCCCAATTCTTGCAGCCTGTCCTCATAGCAGAGCTGTTGCAGCCCTCTGGGCACGTTTGTGGCCCTCCTCTGGACTCATTTCAACAGTTTGATGTTCTTCTTGTGTTGAGGGCTCCAAAACTGCATACAGTTAATTCCCTTCCAGCCCTGAAATGCTCTCTTTTCATTGTTAAACTATTATGCAAGGCCAACAGCTCTCCATGAGGTCTAACTACCACTGTAAGATACAGCATACCTGAGGAAGTTAAACAGGGCAATGAACAATTTATTTTTGCTCAGTCTTTAGCGAGGCCTTTCTGCTGTCCAAGATCAGTATCATTATTTACACTAATAAACATTTCAGACGAATTAAATAAGGATTGAGCAGAGTGGCATACACCTCCGCACTGCCAAAAAATGCTCTTGGGACCAGGCTTTAGTCTCGGTTTCTCCAACATTAGTTTTGGCCCCTTTCATTTGCTGCCTACAAACTTGGGCCAGGAGATTGTAGCCTTCTGGGTTTTAGAGATTAAAAGCAAATCATGTTCATGCTGGACAGTTGCAACTGATTCTTCTTGTGACTGTTCCTGGAGATTAGTCACAAGCTTCAGTTTGCCAGCGCTTTGATAGAGCTGAGCAGCATGAGTAAGTTACTCCTCGAGCCGACCTGCTGTTTGCTGCTGGGTGTCAGTCTATCAATAAAGCCTCATGTGGGCTGGAGCAGAGCTTCATTATGGATCACTTCTCTCCCTGCACACCATTCCCAATGCCCAGGCTCAGAATTAAATGCATCTGCTGGCAACCCATCGACAGTGTTTATGAAATGAAGGCTGATGCTTTAAGCGAGAGGTCACCAGATGGCTATTCCTTGCTGGCAGACTAACTTAGCTTGACCTTCAGAGAGCCCTGTTGTGCCCTGCGCAGCAAGGCATTGCTGAGCTCCAAGGCAGAGCGTAAGACGCATTATAAGGTCAAACACTTACTTGGCTGAAAACCACTGTGGAACTATTTATTATGGCCAATTGGGGCAGATTGTGCTGGGCAGGGATATACTGCAATAAGCACATTAACGTTAAGTGTCACATGCCAAGATCTGACAAACAGGGGTGAAGAACATCAGTTAATACTTCACTCATCTGTTTTTCCTTGATAACCACACAAGAGGCTCCAACAGCTTCTGCCCATGCACCATCTAACCTTCTGGAAACCAGAAACCTCAGTTTCCCAGCCTGAAATACTAGCAAAATCCACCCTATCCTATTTGGTTGCAGTCAGAAAATAATCCTGTCTGAACCACATAGGGTTAAGCACTGGCCAAAATACCAGCAGAAGCAGGAGGCTTGGGTGCTTTGAAACTCTGTTCAACATATGTCTGAAGGATTTTTGGAACTGCACAAAACTGTAGTAAAGGAAAAGATTGGCAAGGCAGATGTTCGTTGTTTACTGACCCCTGATGAAACCTGCCCTTTCCTTTACCCATTTGAGATGTTCAATAGATACGTTGGTGCTGATTTTTAAACCATGTGCTGCCAAAAATCTGGTGTATTTCTACGTCCCTGAGAGTTTGAAAACAAGAAGTACACTAGACTAGTGTGAAAACACACTTCCTTATGGCAGGTTTATAAGCTGATCACTGGAAATGAATTTCTTGCAAAGTAACATGTTGAAAACCATGACAGGCTCATTGACAACAAGCAAAGCCCTCACATTTCTATCTCAGGAAGAGGGTCAGTTTGCAGAGCAGGCACCAAGCGATTGTTTATTGGAGCTTCTGCAGGAAAAAAAATGAAATTTTGCCTTCCGGGTATTTATGTGGAAGAAGCTGATACTGTCACAAACACAAATAACACAAAGACAGGACTGTGAGAACTCCCAACCACACTCAAGCTTTCTTTTCCACGCCATTTTTCTATATGGCTAACATGGCAACATGAGAGCCCCAGCCAATGTAGTAACACTTCTATCTTTGGAAGAAATCAGCATTTTGCTTTGCTTGATCTCCCCCCCCCCTTTTTTTGCTACCTGTCAGGTGTGTCTTCCCCAATTATGTTTCCCAAGCAACTGAAGAGGTGGAGGTGCAGACACGGCAAACACAAATCCAAAGCTATGTTCTAGAGCAGCAGCTAGTTATCTCTCTCAGAATCCTCATTCACAGGAGGTCAACACCATGGACACCAACAGCATGGAGTAATTCAGCATTAAGTCATAGGTGTTATTTCTATTGTATACTCATCCCTTGCTTCTAGAGTCACACTTAACTTCCACTTAAAAAAATACAGGTCTTGTGACCGTAAGAAAATAACACATAAGTAGTGCTGTAGATGCTGTAAATGGGGTACAGTCTAAGATTCAACAGAGCCAGTATCCCAGTGGGGAATCTGCCAACATCTCACACGCACAGGGACCCATCTAATCACCCAAGTATGTATAATCAACAACTCTGGTTTTGTTATGGTATGTGCAAGGCTCCCAATTTCAGTATACAGATAGGTGCCCGAGTAGCATATCATGTGGTTTTAGTAAGAACTGACAATTCCAATTTCAAATAATGGAGTGGAGCCATTCTTCAAGAATAAAACCTTGCTTTGCCCAAAATGATCTATTTCCTTTAGGATCATAACTTCCAGTAATTTTCTCTTTCCACAGAGACACACTAATAAAGGCAGCTTGCAGATATTCCAAGATCCTGAGCACCAACTGCTTTAGGTAAGCTTGGCATAGGAAAGGTTGTTGCAGACAAGGATCCCACACAAGGCAGCAGATTTGGCTTACAGTAATAAGAGACACCAGAATAACACAGTATAAATAAAATTTAAGAAGCTATACCAGCACCAACATTTCCAGTAGTCACATCCCAAGTACAGTGAGCAGAGCTTGCAGTGGGTAAACATTTTGGACAACAGAAAGCAGCACTAAAATCCTTTTGCCATTCTAATCTCAACAAGTTCCTACTTCATGAGCAGCAGATCTGCCTGGTTTTCACTCAGCAGACAGCTACGATCTCCACTCCATTGCTGTCGCGGATGGAAAGCTTAACAGTAACCACACAGGTGAAGTTTACTGATTAACTTATCTGCAGATCTGCCACGTGGCTCCTGTTCTACTCTGCAGGTAAAACTAGCAAGCACAAAATTAAATGCCTGAGGAATGCGACACTGACAAAGCCCAGATCCGATTTGCTGATAAATGACATAAACAGGCTTGAAGGATAGTTTTCATTTTCTCATACCATCTTTCCATCTCTCCAACAGATATGGAGGAAAACAAGCTACCAAACACCTTAAGCTGTTGTTTTCAAGTTTTATTAATGTATTCCTACTGCCATTTTCAGCTCCTAGTTAGTGTCTTTGATAGCTGACACATCGTTTCTATCACATCTTATTCTGCTGAAGGCATTTTTAAACTCTCTTAAGCCTTTCTATTCTCAACCTCAGTGCATACTTTTGTGGTAATATTAATTTAAATTACCTTTCTACCCATCCCCCAAACCTGTTTTTTAAGTTTAATGAGATCCTAGGATTATACCTGTATTTACCAACATGCACACGATACAGTCACATCTAGATAGGCTGTAAAGATTGAAGTAAGGAATTGCACAGAGAAGAGAAGTCTTACAGGAAACTTAAAACTGTATGGATGCCACAATCCTACCTCTTCTCCAGTAGTATCCAACTAGTTCTGATTCTCTGCTTATGTTCTGTCTCTGGCACACCTAAAGGTGGAGAGAAAAGTGAAGTTACTGGGTTTGAAACCTAACCCATTGAATATCTCTTGTTCTACATAACTCATTTGCAGCACATCCATAGTAAGCAGAAGCACAACCACACACAAGTTCTGGAGTAAGAAGGTAGAGTGATACAAATGTCTTGTTAGATTCATGGGTTTTAACTAAACTTGTCTTTGGGGGTGAGGGAGCACATTACTTAGCACCTTTGGCTTTATTCTCTTTATTGAGAGCAGGAAAATATTCAGGAAGATTCTTTCGAGTCCACTACCTTTCCCTACCTTCTATGATAGCAGTTAGCACCAAAATTGCTCCCCAAAGCCTGGAAGGTCATACATCCAGCAAAGAAACCAAATATATAGGGCCCCCAAAGATGAAATTTCTTTCCATTGGAGACCAGGGACCCCACACCCACCTTCTCCTTCAACCCAGGACTGAACAAGCAAAGGATCAAGTCTTCCTACCCTTCCCAGCTCCATCAGCCCTCCTTGGCAGGCTAACCTCCTACAGCTTGCTTTTCCAACACCTCTCCACCTACCACTCCTCTTCCTGCTGGGCTGCAGCCTTTTATAGCAGCTGTTTTTTGATTGGCACTTTTTCACAGATGGGGGAGGCAAATAGGTCCTTCATTAACCCTTTTCAGGTTGCTGCCAAGTGTGTTTGGGGTTATATGTCATTTTTGTTAATGAAGTACCTTCTGGAACTGAACCCTGAGCTTCTCTTCCATGGCTGTGTAGTTCAGCACATCTAACTGAAAAGTAGAAACAATACATACTCTTCATCTTTATTATTGTCAGTAAATGAGGCAGTGAAGGGGTTGAGTGAAAAGGCAGGTTTCTGAGCAAACAGTTTCCTTGATTAAAGGTGGAATATAAAAAATAGCAGTCTGAAAAACAAAATAAGTGTTTTGTCTCCATAGTTCTATTTGTTTGGGTTTCATTTTGCCAGATGTGATCTAGAGTAAACAAGAAGGAAGGGTAGAAGGAGTATCTTCCTCCACTTTTTCTTTACATCTTTCTCTCAAAGGGGAGGCCCTGGAGGTCCAGCCTGTTTGGATCTATAAGGCAGCACTTAACGTATTTGCAGGCAAAGCCTCCTGCCTGCCGGTGGTGGTGGAAAAGAGCTCAGCAGTATGTACCTGCTGCTTATGTCTGGCTGACCAGTGTCTGCTTTGCTGTCTTTTTCTTTCCTTGCTTTCCACACACTCCTGGCCTAGTGCCCCACAGAAGAATTAAATTCAGGAAGGTTTATTAAAATAAAAAGCTCTTCCCCCCATGTGAGGCTTTATAGAATTTTGCTGCTTGTGAAAGTTGAATAAGGTTAGACAGAGAAGTCTTCCAAAGTGAGATTTAAGTGATTTAAAGCAGAAGCACCAAAAAATATTTTTTAAGTCAGTTTTTACTCTGTTTTTCTCTTTGTACTGTGGCTGGAACTAATCAGGGATACATAATCTACATACCACTCCCCAGAACTTGGATTCTTTCTTCTCCATTCCTCTTGCTAATGTGGGGTTAGGGGCAAAGCCAGGTGATGGGAACAGGACATCAAAGTGCAGGTTTTGACAGTGAAAGCTGGGATGTAAAGTATCACTAAGAGGCTCAGAAAAACCTTTTACTTCTCAGGAGCAACCAGCTCAGTCATTCTGTAACCATGTTAAAGGGCTAATTACTTGCTCTACACCTTGAATCAGCTCTGTGCCTACTTCTAAGAGGACACTTTCTTAGTGCTCTGTGTTTAATACTTTGCCTACCATCATTATATTCTCTGCCTAAGGTACCATTAGTTGATGGAATGTAAGCAATGAGTACCATGTTGGTGTAGGTACTCAGGAGACATTAACACAAGTAGTTCATTGCACCCAGTTTGGGAGGGAAAATGCAGCTAATAGTTTAACAATTCAGCAAAAGCATCTGATAAAATGCATTTGATGTCTTCTGCATGATGATATAATACATCAAAAATCCAATTTAAACTTTCTGACAAGTTGCCCCAGGCTTTATATCAAAATTAGCCTTGTGCTGGTGATGCTGAAAGGAAGGAGGAGGGGAGGCAGCTGAGCAGTGTGCATTAAGAAAATAAGCAAGTATGTGAAAAGGGTGTTCAAAGTGGAAGTGGCCCCAGTACTCCAGTGATTGCAGGGACTTATATGACATACTGTGAACAGACACAGGCTCTACCTGTCCACTTTCCAAGGTGGCCAAAGCCTCATGGTTAACATCATGCCAAGCCTGAATGGGAAAGCTCTGCCAGTAAATACATTAACTTCAACATGGTGTTGCATTGATGCAGCCACATGGAATTTGAAGCAACTGGAACACAGACAGAGTGAGGTTATGTTTGCTGTCAATGTAATGGCAAACGAACTCTGTGTTCATCTATAAGAGCAATTCCATGTCATCATGGAAAAGATGCAAAACATCCCAAATTTCACCAGAAAACTGAATGGACAGACTGGACCTCCCTGCAAGAAAGGATATGTGATATGCATATTTGGACAGGCTTCTAAATGGCAAGAATTGTGCTTTTTCCAGTTTTCATTTAGTGCAAACTCTATGTAATTTGTCACACACAAATACAAAAATCTCTTTCTCCTAAGGCCATCCAGAGCTTTGTCCCTTAAAGGTGAAATTCCATCAGCAGGTTCCAGTGCTGGTATTCCTGATGACCACTGAAAGTGAAGGCCACTGCTCAGAAACCAGCACTACTTCCCTGTTAATTCCATTTACATTTATGTTTGAAGTCCTGCTTGGTTTAATGCTGTGGTGGCTTGGGTGTCACCTGCCCCATCTTGCTCTTGTGAAAATCACCCAGACTAAACTCAACTGAGCTGGAAAGTAGAAGGAAGCATTGTTTACAGCTTAGCACAATATCCAAGCAGATATTTACAATCTCTACAGCTGTAGACAGAAATATACAAGTTAAAAAGTAATACAGAAACACAACAGCCCTCCCAGAAACCAGAGTCCCCAGGAGGGACTCCCAACAACCCTTCGACCTTCTTTCCATCCCTCTACCTTATCCCAGACTTTGTCTTACATTCAAGGTGTGTTTGGAGAATCGGCCACGGGGGGGTTGGGAAGCAAAAGGATTAGTTGCACAGACAGTAGCAAAGCCAGAGAGAGCAACTCTGTTGTCTATATTTGTGTTCTTGTTTTTAGATATCTCAGCAAGCCTATGAGTGCAGTAGACATCACCACTGTTTCCTTTTCACAGTCTATAAAGCAATTCCTCTCACTAAAATATCCCAGCTAGGCTCAAACTAGCACAAATTCCTTCTGCAGAGTAATGACAGAACCCCCAGCACACTGCCACTGTACAGCTATTCTGACTTTCTAAACACTTCATTTTGGGGAATGAGTTTTCTTTGACTTATGTTCCTCGCTTATGCTACTGGACCTGTGAATTGGTACTACTGCTTTTCTTTTTAAGTTCAGCACATTGGGAACCTGAACTAGGATGTTTGTGAAGTATCAACAAGTGGCTCGATTTCATTTAGCTGCTCAGTGTTATGCCACATTTCCTGGTTTTAATCAGGAATAGAAGCACAAAAGCTGAAACAGTACTTAGAAATATTTATTTTTTGAAAAATCAGAAACGGGAAGTATCAAACATCTTGTGAGAGAGCTTGTTCTCCTGAGGCTGCTCTGCCTCAGCTTCGTTTATTCAAATGGTTTGGAATAAACATCTGGAACAGCTGAGTGCTTTATCCCATCTTAACGTTTGACACCCATCTCTAATAGTGGAGTGGACCAAAGCAGAATTAGATCCAAAAGGAATTTATCTGCATTTATGAGTGCTGTGCTCAGTGAAACTTCACATCCAAAGACAAAATCCACAAATTGTCACAGTGCCCAGACAAGTTACTTGTCATTACAATGATCTGCAAGGCATCCATAGAAAGAAATCATTTTGACTGAGCTTCATTCCTCAAGGACAACGCCAAGGTTAATTTATTTGTTTTTCTCTGCGAGTTGGGGGTGGACAGTCCCTGGAAGAGTAACAGTGTTTGCCAAATGTATTTCTGGGAGAATTTGCTCACCAACTACTCTTCTACTCCACACCTTACCAAACATCTCTAGAAATATAAGCTGTGTTCATAAGCTTTGTTCTCAAGGTTTCATTCCACCCAAGTGGCTTCTGGTTGAATTTTGCAGGATTTGTGATAGTGCAAACTGGACCATTGCTGATGTGTGAAACAAGAAACATACCAACAAACATGATAGAGAGACAAGATAACTTTAGAGATGGGAAATAAAAAAGAAAGCACTAAAAACAACAGAGCCCTGTTCTGTTTGGGAAGTAGAATCACACACTGACTGTGGAGGAAAGTTCTCTCTCCCTTCAAGAACTGTTGTCCGGGATAAAGAAAATCTATATCACAGTGTGCACGTACAGCCTAGGCAGCCAACCATGTCCTGGGCTGCATCAAGAAGAGTGTGGCCAGCAGGGCAAGGGAGAGGATTCTGCCCCCTTACTCTCATCAGAGATCTCGTCAAATCCCACCTAGAGCCCCCAACACAAGAAGGACATGGAACTGTTAGAGTGAGTCCAGAGGAGGGCCACGAAGATGCTCAGAGGGCTGCAGCAGCTCTGCTATGAGGACAGGCTACAAGAGCTGGGCCTCTGCAGCCTAGAGAAGAGAAAGTTTCCAGGAGACCTTATAGTAGCCTTCCAGTATTTGAAGGGGACCTATAGGAAGGCTGGGGAGGAACTATTGACAAGATCTTGTAATGACAGGACAAGGGGTAATGGGTTTAAACTGGCAGAGGTGAGATTGAAACTAGGTGTTAGGAAAGGATTCTTTGCAGTGAGGGTGGTGAGACACTGGCACAGGCTGCCCAGGGAGGTTGTGGCTGCTCCCTCTCTGGTGGTGTTCAAGGCCAGGTTGGATGAGGCCTTGAGAGCAACCTGTTTGTTCTAGTGGGAGGTGTCCCTGCCCTAATGGGAGGATTGGAACTGGATGATCTTCAAGGTCCCTTGAACCTAAACCATTCTATGATTCCACGGTTATTTAAAAAAAACCCAAGGTATTTGACTGAAATGAAAGAAATTTGGATTTTGGATTTTTTATTAGGTAATGGAGCTTGTAATCCAAACTAACAATGCCAGAATTCAGCTCACATGAGATATCCATGCCCCATATGTATGAACAAATGTGGGCTTGGACCTTAAATGTCCTTAAAATTGCAGATGTGTGTTTAATGCTATAATGACTTTTTATTGACAATGTGTGTCATATCCATTTACTTTCTGGCCAGCCCTCCAGGATTGAGAACCATATGGCTGTTGTTTTAAACAGGCTGAACTCTTTTCAAAATCTATTATAGCAAGTGTGCTAAACACCAGTTTTCTGAAACGAACAGAGAGTTGGTTTAGCCTCCTCTACATCAGGAATTACATGTGTACAGTGAATTGATGGCTGCTTAGGAAAGCCAAACTTGCTCCCTTCGTCAAGAACAGCAATTTCTTAAAGCAAATAAAGAGATATTTGATAGACTAAGAACAAGAAGAATTCATAATGCCTATTTAACAATGCTTGATTAGGAAGATGCAAAAGGAAGGTTAGGATGATGCTATGATCACAGAATCACGAGCTGAAAAAGACCTTTAAGATCATCTAGTCCAAATATTAGAATAATAGAATCAGTCAGGGTTGGAAGGCACCACAAGGATCATCTAGTACCAATCCCCCTGCCATGGGTAGGGACAGCCTACCCTAGATCAGGCTGGCCAGAGCTGGCTAGTATATTACATTTCATTAATGCCTTCTTGTTCAGATCACTGCTGCCAGATTCTGTTAATAAACTGGTCTGCTGGGGGTTGATATATTCTGATTGCAAAGGCTCTCATGGTATTATCACCAATGGAAGTTATCTAAATATTCAGATCAAGGTCTAAAACCACACAATCTTCACAAATCTGTCCTCATGTCCCTTTGTGCTAGCTGGCTTGTAACTATGGCATGGCTCTCATACACAGTATTTATTGTGAGGAACAAGAAAAAGCTAAAGCAGCACCTCTAGAATCATAGAATCAGTCAAGGTTGGAAGGGACCATAAGGATCAGCCACTTCCAACCCCCCTGCCATGCCCAGGGACACCCTACCCTACATCAGGCTCATCCAGCCTCGCCTTAAAGACATCCAGGGATGGGGCCTCAACCACCACCCTGGGCAACCCATTCCAGGCTCTCACCACTCTCATGCTGAACAACTTCCTCCCCACCTCCAGCTTTGCTCCATTCGCCCTAGTCCTGTCAAGCCCTGAGAGTCTAAAAAGTCCCTCCCCAGCATTTTTGTAGGCCATTTTAGATACTGGAAGGCCACAAGAAGGTCACCTTGCAGCCTTCTCTTCTCTAGACTGAACAGCTCCAACTCTTTCAGTCTGTCCTCACAGCAGAGCTGCTCCAGCCCTCTCTTCATATTTTTGGCCCTTCTATGGATATGCTCCAGCATCTCCACATCCCTCTTGGAACAGGAGCTCCAGAACTGGATTCAGTACTCCAGGTGAGGTCTCAGCAGAGTGAAGTAGAAGGGAAGAATCACCTCCCTCGCCCTGCTGGCCTCACTTCTGCTGCAGCCCAGGCTCTGGTTGGCTTCCTGGGCTGCAAGTGCACACAGCTGGCTCCTGTTGAGCTTCTCATCCACCAGCACCCCCAAGTCCCTCTGCTCAGGGCTGCTCTCCAACAAGTCACTGCCCAGCCTGTATTTGTGCTTGGGATTGCCTCAATCCAGATACAGGACCTCACACTTGGTCCCCCATTAACCCACATCTGCTGCTAAACCATGATTTAAACCAATATTTTAAAAACCCTGTGTCCAAAAGAGAAGCAAAGTCAGTGCCCCCTGCCACAGCACCCTCTGAGGGGTCCCGGTCTGAGGTGCTGGCTCCTCAGACAGACACAGAACAGCCCTAAAACTCTTCAAGCCACACGTGGATGTGGAGAAACCTCCCCAGAGATATTCCGGAGCCCATCCCAAGCTACAGAGCAGGACTTGAAAGGAGTGCATGTTTCAGTGCTTGGTAAAATACTCCAAGTAATGTGACCTTCATTATGGCTTGTGCCTGAATTGTCCCATCCATATTTACTACCAAAAAAAAATAAATAAAAGGCAAATAGCTAACAGAGACACCTGATATATGATCAGTCTCACCCACAGAGGAGACATTTCACAGATGCCATTCTTGCTGCCCTATGCATCCTTTCTCTGCTGAGTCACACAACTTCCCAGAGTATCTGA
This sequence comes from Tricholaema leucomelas, assembly GCA_013400475.1. Taxonomy (NCBI): domain Eukaryota; kingdom Metazoa; phylum Chordata; class Aves; order Piciformes; family Lybiidae; genus Tricholaema lacrymosa; species Tricholaema leucomelas. Next base: position 719,610 of record WAAF01004285.1, on the reverse strand, counting down.
GCAGGAATACAGCAGCTCACTCTCCTCTCTTTTTATTATCACAAGACCCTGTCCTATTCGAGAAGATCTCCTTTCTCCATCCACTACTCCAAGTGTATTATAACTGTCTGGAATGATCTTTAAAATGGTCACTAAACACTATTTTTCATAGAAATATGATATTCTGGGTACTCTGCTTGATCCTGAGGAGACCAGAGATAGGAATGACTTACAAAGTTCCTGTTAATTTCAGTGTGCTTACTTTGCCTAGGATAAATGCAATAGGCTGGATGGGTGGGCAGAGGCCAACGGGAAGAGATTTAACAAGGCCAAGTGCAGGGTTCTACACTTTGGCCACAACAACCCCAAGCAGCACTACAGGCTGGGGCCAGAGTGGCTGAGAGCAGCCAGGCAGAGAGGGAGCTGGGTGTGCTGGTAGATAGGAGCTGAAGATGAGCCAGCAGTGTGCCCAGGTAGGCAGCAGAGCCAATGGCATCCTGGCCTGGATCAGGAACAGTGTGGCCAGCAGGACAAGGGAGATTATTCTGCCCCTGTACTCAGGACAGCTCAGGGCACACCTTGAGTGCTGTGTCCAGTTCTGGGCTTCTCCATTCAAGAGAGATGTTGAGGTGCTGGAAGGTGTCCAGAAGAGGGCGACAAAGCTGTTGAGGGGCCTGGAGCACAGCCCTGTGAGGAGAGGCTGAGGGAGCTGGGGGTGTGCAGCCTGCAGAAGAGGAGGCTCAGAGCAGAGCTCATTGCTGTCTACAACTACCTGAAGGAAAGTTGTAGCCTTGTAGGGGTTGGTCTCTTCTCCCAGACAACTAGCAACAGAACAGGGGGACACACTCTCAAGTTGTTGTAAGGGAGGTATAGGCTGCATGTTAGGAGGAAGTTGTTGGCAGAGAGAGTGATTGGCATTGGAATGGGCTGCCCAGGGAGGTGGAAGAGTCACAGTGCCTGGAGGTGTTCAAGAAAAGCCTGGATGAGGCACCTAGTGCTGTGGTCTACTTGATTGGCTAAGGCTGGGTGCTAGGTTGGACTGGATCTTAGAGGTCTCTTTTTCTATGAGCAATTGGCCAATATTAATCATTGCAAGGTGGCAAGGTGATTATTTCCAAACTTGCATGCAGCATATTTTATACTGTTGCATCCTTCTGCAGTTAATTCCAGGTCATTGGCCCCAAAATCACAACCACAGAAACAGGCAGTACAGCATTCAGGATAGAAACTCTTATTTAATCAGGCTCCCAAACATCTTGAATCTCAAGTTGGTTGTCTCCAAACACTCACAGGGACAAAGAAGAAAATTAACTTGTGCCAACAAGGGAACAATGCATCTTGGGGAAACCTTGACTTCTTACACTGTTACTTTAATGTATTGCACAAAGTTAACCTGACACAGCACATGACTGGAGAACTCAAGTTAAATAAATGAAATCAGCTCTCTGACTTCTTTAAGACAAATGATGTTATTACAGCATAATTGTATAACCCCATATAGCTTACAGCAGCAAAAGGATGTGTATTTCACATGCCCTACTATAATTACATTCCCATTATAATTTTGTAGTTAGTTGCTATGAGCTCTGGTCATGAAAACATGCCAATTTTGTATGGGATTGAAGTCTGCCTAATTTTAGCAAATTGAGAGCTGCACAAAAGAAAAGAGATAAATACTATGTTGTTATTTTTCATTAGAGAATTGCTATATTAAGAGGCTGCGATCCAGCTGTGTTTGTTTAAATAAAAGTGTGATTTGAATACCTCCTACAGCTATGTTCCTGCCAATGAATAAAAGATAAAATGCGGCTCTTGTTGGATGTTAGTCTCTGAGTTCTAGCTGACTCAGAGATTTATTGTTTAACATAAGGAAGTGAAAAGCATGTAGAGCAGACCACACACAGGGCTCTTTCGTGTATTGTTTCAAGCCATACCACTAATAGATTTGTTCCACCAAGGCTTGCAGCAGTTCAGCTGTGCTAAAATGCTCCACTTAACTGTGAAAAAAATATATAGTAATTACGGCTAGATGGCAAATGCAGCCTAGACCAACACCATGAGTAATGTAAACAGGAACTAATACCATTCAAACCTGAATGTTATTATCATTATGATAATGAAATTAAGCTTTTATTTCCAGAAAACAAGCCCTTTAACATACCACTCAGTGTCTGTATAAGCACACCGACGTCTTCTCACAGCCTGTTCCGACTCTGAAGTTGCTGAGCTAATACCCTTCCAGCAGCATGCACATGTCTATCTACATAGAAATACACATACAATATGTACAGTGCACTCCAGCAGACAGCCTGAAATGACTTGGAACTCACTGTGTGTTGGAAGAGCCTTTTACAATGCAAATAAAATGATGTGTATAAATAGTCCTTATTTTGTAGCTGCCTGTTTTGTAGGTTCCTTCATGGTAATCTTAGACTGAGGCATATCATTCTCAGGGAGCTGATATGTTTGAATGGGTTTCATTATGGGCAAGTGCAGGAGTGAGTGGCTGTGTGCCAGTCTGAACCAACTACCAAAGGGCTTAGGTTGTCAAAGGACTGACTTGGGCTGTCTGAGTTCATTTAAATAACACAGTTTGGAGAAAAGGCGAGAAAAAGAAAAGGCAAGAAAGGATAGGAAAAGGGAAAGCAAGTCTTTTTCTACTGTAACCTTTACATTGGATTTACACTTCTAATGGATTGGTAATGTATCTTACATATACATACAGCTTCGTTCAGCAATTGATGACTATATTCCAAACATGGAATAATCTCAATTACAGGAGGTAGAAATTTTCTTGAATAAAACAGGCCAGAGTGCAGAGCATCCAAAGCCAAAATTACCATCCATGGTCAGCTTGAGAATTGAACTATGTGTTTGGAGAGGAATCTTGCAGGTTGTTGCCTCACATTTTATGTGAGAAAACAGAGCTTTGTGCCCAATTTCTACACACCCTAGGGTGGGTAGAAAGCAAGGAGAAAGAGCAGGAATGCAAACCTATCCATTGCTCTTTGGGCAAAAACCAAAGTCAGCAAGTGCATAATAGAACCAGAAACTCTTGGTGTACTGCAGACAAGTAATCCATTCTCGTCTTCTCACAGCACTCTAGGTGCAGATGAAAAACTACAATGCAGCCCCAAGCTGGAGTCACCAAGGCCTCGGGGCAGAGCAACTGCCACACTCCTCTTTGCTCAAGCCTGTGCCAAAAGAACAGCCTGGAGCCTATGAGCACATTGAAGCTGTAATACGTCTGTTTTGAAGATACAATCTCAGCTCATTCTACAGGACTTTATGCTTCAAACTCTCAAGGGTCTTAATAACAATATCCTGTCTGCTTTTTATGTAGCACCTGTCAACCCGGAGGGACCTAAACCACTTCAAAAACTCTGTGTGGTTGTTGATGTTAAAAAACTCAGGAATCACTGCTTGAGTTGCCTGCAGGAGGCTGAATTGTAAGATATTTAGCATTAAAGAAGAGCAAATAATTAGCTATGAATAATTTATCCTCTCAAATTAGCTTCTTTTTGACTTTATTGAACATCTGCAAATAGGTCTCAGCCTCACTCTTAGCTTTATTTGACTGTTTCATTTCAGTTTTTCCTTTTGACATTACTGCATACTTTTATGAACCATCATCCACCTAAAAACACTGAAGAGAGCAGAGCAACAATGAACAAAATTTCAATTACTTTACCATAAACATGACAGAAGCCACTAACTGAGAGAGAATTTTTAGAATCAAACAATGGACAAAAGAAACGCTGAGTAAGGTACTGGAAAGAGATGAGCAGAACATGAAAGAGGCAGCTGGACAGAGATGTTTTATGGAGATGTTTTAAGGCAATAGCATTTTGGAGCTCTAGGCTGAGAGAGGAAAGAGGATCTGTGAGAAACTAGAATAAGTGTGCTTGTTTGGATATGCATGTCTTGGAGCAGACATCCCAAGGGAAGCTCTAATCATCAGGATGAAAGGAAGGGAAGGTATGAGGAAAATTTGGGGAGGGAGACATCAAACCTGTGGCATGACAGAAGCTGCTTCTGAGGCTATGATTAATTTACAGCTTAAAAGGGATGAATGTAGAACTTTCTTCCCCTGGCTCAGAACTGGTCTATAAACACGATTTGTTTATTTGAAGTTGCTGAGAAGTTTTGCTGAAAATACATTTCAGTTAGATGTTGACCACCAGGTATTTGGCTTCACATCTTTTCAGTGTCCATGGTTTGGGATGGAATGCCTCAACCACGTTGTACTGATGCTTTCCTATGCAGGAGGAGGGAAATCATAGTTTGCTATGTAAGCACTTTCTGTTATACATGAGCAGTGCTGGAATGAAACTCTACCTATATATATGCAAAACATACGCAGTGAAGAATTTGTTGGATGCCTTTTTTAAATTAGTACACATAAGGTTTTATCTTAAGATGAAATTCAAGAGAATTCCTCAAGACAAGGAGTGGCAGATTTAGAATGATAATCTTAATAAAGGTTCTAAAGAGAGAAATGAAAGAAAGAATTGCTCTTGACTTCCCTGAATTTCTAACTAAACTCTTCCTGTCTCTTCCTGGGAGTACTGGAGCTTTCTTAGATTTGCTATTCCTGCCTCTTTTACATGATCATTTTTGCTCTTGGATGGTTTTCTAGGGATCTGCTACCAGCACAGTAATGCTGACATTTCATTATTTTCTAGTCTTTACCTTCACCTTTTCCCCTCCTTCTGACTGCTGGCAAGTTTTACTTGCAATTGCAGAATACTGAGGAACTGATTTTCTAGCCGTGACTGAACTTAAACTGAAAGAAGCAGAACTATTGTAGGATTAAAGCAGTTCAACAGTTTACAATGTGGAATGATTTAAGTTTTGACACTTATTTCCTCAGCTATCTTTCCTTATTGAAATATACCACAAATAACAGCTCAGCCTGCAAGTGCTGACAGCAGTGCTACTGCCTGCCCAAGGTGGTAGCACTCTTTGCAGAGATCCCATCAGCTGAGCAGCATCTGCCAAACACAGCCCAACTGCCTCCAGACGCAGGCAGGAGATGCCTGGTGAACAGCAGTGGAAGCTGCTGGGAAAGGTCATGTATGACAAGGCTGCTGCAGAATCCCTGCAGATGTGGATAACTCCAGCACAGGTACTGAAGTCAGAATGGATCACAAGTCACACATTTTATGTGACACAAAATGCATCCCAGAAACCACAGGCAAGCCTCCTCCTGCTCTTACTCTGAGTCAGAGCAGGAGGAAGCAGGACAAACTCCAGATTCCATTAGCTGAGTTTATGGAGCTAAATCCACCATTCAGAGAATCATAGAATGGTTGAGCTTGGAAAGGATCATTTAGTTTCAATCTCCCTGCAATCAAGATGTGCCATTATAAACAGGAAAAGATACTTAGATACTAGACTTCCAGATACACCTAGTCTGTGACATACTATACCTTCCATCATCTATCCCCTGAAGCAACAGCAGTTCTGTTGCTTCAGGGGAAAGTAGAAGCTCTAAAGGATGGAATTAGTTAAATACCACATAAACACAATGGAATTCATGTTCATTGATCAAATCTTTCCATTACCCTTTTGTGGGTAATTAATATCAAACAGACCAAGTTTCACAAAGTCCTGGTTTATGATTTCTCCTCATTAATCCATTAAGTTGTTCTTGAAACACTACCCTTTTGGTGAGGCCATTCCAGAACTTCTGGCAGCTATAATCTGTCCTCTAATTCCTAGTCTAAAAATACTGAGAATAATATTAATCTGATATTGTACCAGCTTCATATTGCTTCTCTTTAGGCAGCTAAATAAAAGTTGGAATGATTCAGCATGGTGTTAGGGAGCACTCATCCATCATAACTGTTTCCCAGCAGTAGTTATTATGATGTAGAATCATAGAATCAAGCAGATTGGAAGAGACCTCTAAGATCATCCGGTCCAACCTAGCACCCAGCCCTGTCCAATCAACTAGACCATGGCACTAAGTGCCTCATCTGTAGTAGTAGCCTAGGACTTCACTGTGCTCAATGCAGCAGAAATACACAGAAAGAAAAGAAAGGTATTTAGAACAGAAATGAAACATGGAGCTTGGGGTGGTGGAGTATCATCAGGGTGTATGTACTTGTAATACATGGATATTATTAATCTATTATGCCTCTCCAGGTCTCTTTTGCTTATTTTGTTTTTCTCATAGAAGTGAAATTTGAGAGCCAAAAGGAGATTTTGACACTCAGTGGACCATGCATGATGAGAAAAATGTAAAAGCCAGAGCTGTGCATGTGAGATGCTGGCTCATGAGCACCCTGTCCAGGTGCCATGGTGGAGCAGGGATAGATGTGTGCTGCAGCAGAAGACTTAAGAACATAGTAGGGACAAAGGTAAGAACAGAGTCAAAAGATTAATGAAATATTAGGGATGATGAGGTAAAATAGGATGAGTAATTAGAATTTGTTGAGGAATTGACAAGGAAAAGGATCTTTACTGATGTCATTCCTTTGGTCCAAATAGATGGGAAGTCTATGAGATGGAAAGGAATTAATTCCATATTTTCTGGGCCAAAGACTGGAATGAATCAATCCTGGTCATCCCACGCTGCAGACCTGAGCAGCAAGGAAGGAGTGGTGCAGCCAAGGATCATAGAGAATAAATGAGATGAGGGTAATATTAAAGACATGTTAGGAGCTAACTTCTGTCTATAAAGCACTTAAGTTGCAGCAAAATAGCCAGGAAGACAATTCCATGCTCTGAGATGGATGATTTAAAACAGTTCAGAAGCAGAAGGTCAGAGGATAGCAGGCGTAAAGACAGCAGGCGAATCTGCTGAATGGCTGGATTTAAAAATGGGCAAAGAGTGTGAAGAGAAGAGAAGGCGGCACAGTGAGAAGAAGCCTGAGGCAGCCTCACTGGGAGGCAGAAAGAAAAGAGAGGGCACAACCAGGAGATGAAAAACAAACATAAAATTTGAAGAACAAAAGATAGATCTCCTGAATGTTTCCCTTTAGGAAATTAAAGCTAACCCATATCTCATGGCCAAATTTCCACCCCCCACCTGAATTTTTCACATGGATAAAGATGTTCCTCTCATTTTTTTTCTCTTTTTCTCTTTGGGTTTATAAAGTTACCTGCCATACACACGAGCAATGAATGTTTTTCAGGCATGCCTACTGCACTGTATACATCAGTTGACTAAATGCACAACTGTTAGTACTCCACAAAGATGTGTTACTAATGTTCTTGGATCATCAATGAAGAACACAATGGTTGTTTTCATTGTGAGGTTTCCTCTCTTCTCTCCTTCCACAAAAATGGTAAGGTTGCTCGCAGGCATGACCCACAAAGCAGGTTTAAGACTGAGCCTGGCCAGAAGGATGTATGGATTTTGGATACAGTTCACCAGAATATCCAAGGCAACAAAGAGAAAGGAAATATGAAACCATCCAAAACACTGGCTGAGCTGTAGCGCCAGGGGGGGAAGAAAGCACAGAGAGACAGAGAATGCCTGAAATGTCTGCAAAATGTAACTCAATTATCAGAGATCAGCCATAACAAGGAAAAAAAATCACATAAGGCTGTAGGAGCTGTAAGTATCAAATAGTTACGTTTACTGCATTTATAAACAGATATCTTTTGGCAGGAGACTCAAAGAGGCCTCCACAAGGCACGAGAATCTGGGCTTGAATCCATTCACTCTGTGAATTAATTGACTTGGTTTGAACTCTACTGTTTTCAGTTGGAGAATTCACTGTGAACATGTTGTACATATCTCAGATATCAAATAGCAAATGTACTGAAGCCAGATACTGAACTGGAGCCAGAAATTTTTCATTAATCAGTATTGTATGCTTTCTGTGAATAGGAAATAGAACAACAACAAAAAGCAGACAAGAATGGGGAAAATATTTTTCTCTCTCTCCTTGTTTCTACACCCCCACATATGCCATTATTATTACTCAGTATTTACATTACAGTCACACCCAGCGGTTCCAACTGAGGCAGGAGCCCCACAGTGCTAGGTACTGTACAAAATAAATACACTTTAAGAGACAATGGCTGCTCTCAAGAGCTTAAAGTCCACATACATTGGACAGATGAGAGAGAGGAGAAGAAAGGTAACTGAGCTGGCCAGAGGTCAAACAGTACATCCATGGAAGGGCTGAAAATCCTTTTTTTGAGGGGGAATCCTGAAATAATTGTCAAAATGTGGAATTGTTTGGGGTGAAAACAAGTCAGCACACAGCATTGGTGAGCCAGGCCTTATCTCCCAGACATATGAGAAAATCTGCAGGAATATAGTCTTAACACATGAAGAATATGACAGATTTTCACAATGGTTTCTTGGTCTTGTCTCAGCTTTTTAAGCTACCTATTTGCAAACCAAATATATATACATAAGAGAGAAAGAATATTACACAGTTGCTGGAGGGAAGGCTATTCCTACTTAAACAAATGAGCAGGGAGAAATGGAGACAGAGAGAAGACAACCATAACCAGGAAAATAAATGAGCAGATGGAGAAAACAACAAATGAGGAAATAACACCAGGCAGAGGCATGGCTGTGATTCCAGACAGCCTACCTGCAAATCATAGAATCAACCAGGTTGGAAGAGACCTCCAAGCTCAGCCAGTCCAACCTAGCACCCAGTCCTAGCCAATCAACTAGACCATGGCACTAAGTGCCCCATCCAGGCTTTGCCTGAACACCTCCAGGGACAGCGACTTCACCACCTCCCTGGGCAGCCCATTCCAATGCCAATCACTCTCTCTGCCAACAACTTCCTCCTAACATCCAGCCTATACCTCCCTTGGCACAACTTGAGACTGTGTCCCCTTGTTCTGTTGCTGGTTGCCTGGCAGAAGAGACCAACCTCCACCTGGCTACAACCTCCCTTCAGGTAGTTGTAGACAGCAATGAGGTCTCCTCTTCTCCAGACTAAAGAACTCCAGCTCCCTCAGCCTCTCCTCATAGGGTTTGTGTTCCAGGCCTTTCACCAGCTTTGTCGCCCTTCTCTGGACACCTTCCAGCACCTCAACATTTCTCTTGAATTGAGGAACCCAGAACTGGACACAGTACTCAAGGTGTGGCCTGACCAGTGTTGAGTACAGGGCAAGTATAACCTCCCTCATCCTACTAGCCACACTATTCCTGATACAGGCCAGGATACCATTGGCTGTCTTGGCCACCTGGGCACACTGCTGGCTCATGTTCAGCTACTATCTACCAGTACCCCCAGGTCCCTTTCTTCCTGGCTGCTCTCCAGCCACTCTGTCCTCAGCCTCTAGCACTGCTTCACGTTTTATGGGGAGCATGCATAAGAAGACTATTTCCACTGGCCGTCTCAGCGTTTGCCTCCCATTACTGGCACATCCTACTTGCCTTAAACCCTGCTGAATGCTGGAAAGAACACAGAAGCATGTAAAAATGAAAGTACAAGGACTTTATTAATGCTTCTGTGACTTAAGAGCTTGCTGCCAGCAAAGTGGGGAAGCCTCTCAGGGAAACCATGGACCCAAAGCTCTTAATTCCCTCCCTGTTAGAATATTAGAATGGTTTAGGTTTAAAGGCACCTCAGAGATCATACGGTTTCAACCCCCTGCCCATAGGCAGGGACACCTCCCACTAGAACAGCTAACTGAAGACCTCAGCCAACCTGGCCATGAACACCTTCAGGGAGGGCACAGCCACAACCTTCCTGGGCCAACTGTGCCAGTGTCTCACCACCCTCACTGCAAAGAAACCTTTCCTAATATCTAGTTTGAATCTCTCCTCTTCCAGTTTAAATCCATTACCCCTTGTCCTGCTAGTACCAGACTTCATCAATAGTCCCTCCCCAGCCTTCCTGTAGGCCCCTTTCAGATACTGGAAAGCCACTCTAAGGTCTCCTCAAAGCCTTCCCTTCTGCAGACTGAAGAGCCCCATCTCTTGTGGCGTGCCCTCATAGCAGAGGTGCTTCAACCCTCTGATCATCTTCATGGCCCTCCCAAACCCAAAGCATCACATTATTTTTATCTCCACCTCTAGAAAATCAGGGAAAGCTCACTAAAAAACTTGACTCCCTAAAGCACTTACTTTTGAACTTGCATTCACACTTTACAGGCCCATTTGAGAATAGCCTGATCTGAACAGAAAGACACATACTCTGTCTTTAGCCCAAAAACCAGCACCATAATTCAGTGCATACAGATTTAGTTCATGTTACCTGGCTAAGAAACTCCTAAGAATAAGCTCATTACCACTGACTAGATAATGCTTGTTAAAAATCCAACTGATTTGTCTTCAGTGAGATTTTAACATGGTTTATTTCAGATTGGTTTAAAAAAATATACCTCTTTATTCATGAAGATATATACAGCATTTTAGCAACTGTTTGGAGAAATCTCTCCATCCTGTTCTGCAAAGCTCATTGCCTGAGGTTTGTTCAAGGCTGGTGGTTCTACCTCATCTGGTCATGAAACAGGTTTTTGGACTTCTGAATGTTTCTGGTTTACACAGAGTCCTCAGAACAGTTATAAGCATGTGCACTCCCATTTCCTGAGCAAGAAAGCATGTGCCAGCTCCCAGCCCTCCTGCCCAATAGCTATTTTACGGTTCTACAAGGCAGCTGAACATCAAGGAAACAAAGAAAACATGAGCTGGCTTGTATTTTTCCTACTACCCTGGCACCGTATTTGCATGTTTGATTGAAACAGGGAGGAAGGAAATGACCATTTCACCAAATGTTCAAAGGAGACTCCCTGAATCTCTCCCGTGGTTAAAATTCACTCCTTTCCCATGCTTGCAAAGCTCCTGGATCTCATTAATAATAAAAATTACAGACAAATGAAAATGTAACTTCAGAGTTTAATACTACATAGAAAGATCTTGCTTACTCAGGGGAAGAGATCCCTTTTTCATTACCCCTTTCTTACTGTGGCTTGTATTGGTTCATTTTCCAATGGCACCCAAAATTACCAAGCTTCCCCAGGCAAAAGGAGCATGACTCACTAAGAATTCAACTCCAGAACCACTAAGAGATTCTGACATAGCTATCTGTGCTGATAAAGTATGCAAACTGTATTCTTCCTTTCAGCACCCATTTAGTCTGTACCAGGAATAAATATATTTGCTTGTAGCAAAGTCTGTAGAGAGTACATTCAATAGACAGATGTGTTATAGGTTTGGGTAAGAGTCCATTTCCTCTCCTCCTCACCTCCCATTTCTGGTAGCTACATACTTTAAATAGGTATGACTAATATTCTTTATTTGGCATGGGTAGATTGCCAGCTGTTGAATCCAAAGCAGTTTAATTTAATCTAGACGACCACTGTCTGGTTGAAGTGAAAAATGAATATTTATCCTTACTAAATACATGAATTATTTACACTATTTATATTAGCTAGAAAAAAAATGTTACAAGCAGCTTTGGAAGAAGAGATGATTAAGCTGCTGACTGTAAAGAGAAAGAAATATAAAAATAGTCTCAATATATTTCACTTGTGGATTGAACATACACAGTTTGCATAATGATCTAGTCTTGGGGATATATATGTATCTATATACGTGTATATATCTATGTATATATATAAATATGCTTGGAAGAGCTGAGAGAAGGGTAGTGTTCTTGAACCCAAGGGGATCAGAATGCTCTAGCATGGAATATTAGGCAAAGTACGAAACAAGTAGATGATAAAAAGCAAGAAACTGACACTGAGAAAGAGTGGATGTATGTCCATAAGATAAGTCATGGGAAGAGGAGAAAAGACAGAATTTAATAGGCCTTTAAGGGAGAAGTCATAGACTCTGGAAAGAAGCACCTGGTAATGCGCTGAAGTACGGGCGAAAAAGAAACAGGGAAGAAATCTGAAGCTGAGAAACTTGTTATAGGTGGTGATCCTGAGAAAGGGGAGCCTTTCCATTTGGTCTGTATAGCAGGCAGAAAACTGCTGATAACAGCCTGTCTAAAATTTGAAGGGAGGAGCAGGGGTTGAGAGAGCGAAGGCACCCAAGGATTCAGCCTGAATGAGAATGGCTGGAGCGCCGGCTGCAGTCGCAGCTCAGTGCTAACCAGTGCTTGTAGTGCAGAATACATTTGGGTTTGGAAATATGGAGCCTTCTTGTGTTATTATGCAGCATACTGCATGTACAGAAGAGTCTGAGGTCAGCCTTGTGGCACTCGCAGCACAAAGGGGAGCGATGCCATGAGAAAACAAAACAGCATAGTAGAATGAGATTAAATAGTTATTGCTCAGCTAAGCAGGAAAGCTGGACATGCTTTGAACAAGGAGAGGATAAGGGTTTGTCTGCATCATCCTCCCATTGCTTTGGCATTTGGAGAGTATTTTGCTGCAGAGCTAGTAGTAGTAAGTCACAGATGTAGTAACAGAACTGCCTTAGCTAGTTTAACTATTTCTGCACTTTCTCACATTGGTCAGCAGTCTGCTGTTCCTCCTTTAAAACATATTGCCCAGAGAAGAAGCATTATGCACATTCCTGACCTACCAAAGTGTATGAGACAGTTGAGAAGGAAGATGGAGTTGTTCCTGTCTTGTGCTGGAAATGAGATGCTGGTAACAGCTTCAGCTACTCCACATTTTCCTTCTCTTAGCCAGTGCATGACCTGTTCAGTGAAAACATGCAACATATTAGGTAGCTGCTATTAGTAACAAAACTCTAGCTCAGAAACTAAAAAGGTCAGATTAGTATTAATTATCTTGTAGACATCAAGTTATATGCCACATATATTTCTCCTAAAGGTCAATATGGCATTCCTTCATTTCATATCCATCTGCTTCATTAGGTAAGGAAAAGTAAGCTAGATATAATGGATTTTTTGGGTAGTTTTAATCAACAATTTCATCAAAAGCACATTTTTCACCTGTGATAACAACATAATGGAAACCTAGATCAATACATTAATTATATCCACTGCTTTCTAAACTCTTTTTAAAATGAATTACGGTAACTGTTGTGGAAATTAGAGAGAAAAAACAACTCTGCAACTAAAAGATATTATCTTTCAGTGCCAGGCAAATGGTCTCACAAATATGACTGCCTATATTTGTTTTCCAAAGACTTCCACTATTTCTCCAAATAAAGATCAGAAGTTAGGAAACCTCTAATTGTAATGTCCATACAATAGCAAATAAGCAGTGTAATTGGTTTTGATAACACATTACTAGAACGGGATGAAGCAACATAGAATGGTTTGGGTTGGAAGAGAACTGCTATGTGGTAAAAGTGGCAACCATAGCGTTCATCTACTTCATGAGACCTCCTCCTCATCACACTGTGGTGAAGATAAATATTCTCATTATCTCCATCCACCCAAGGTTCGGTGTCCACCACAAAAAGGAGGCAAGACTACTGTCAGAGCTGTAGGGAAGCATTTCTACAGCCAGGATGCCTTCTTGTTAGGAAGACCATTTCCATAATGAAAAGCTTATTTTCCTCTGAGGATTTTGAGCTTTCGTAAGCCTAGAAAGTGGAAAAGAGCCACAGATCAGCTGAGATTTTCCTGCAGACCTTAGCAGGGTTTGACAAACATTTGGTCTCCAGCAAAAGTGGAAGCTGCAGTTCTCCCCAGTTTGCTAGCCTTGCTAGCTTCCCTAGTAACACCCTATCTACAGGCACTGCTCTTCAAATGCCTTGTATGTGTTTCATTGCACAATAGAGAACAGTACAACGAGCCCCAGGCAAGCATCAGCTTGGGCCAGTACATTTTCTGTGCAGCACTTTCACAGAACAGATCCAGCAGCAGTAGTGCCTTGGGGATAAAGCTTATTAATTTGGACCCAAAATTGAAGAACTATAGATGTAAAGACATATCCAGCTCAGAAAGATAGGAATATCTTTACCTTCAGCCTCAATGACTCGAGTTCTACTGTTAGCTTGCACCAAGTCAACCAGAACACCTCTAATCTGCAATCTAACTTAACTTTGCATATGCACTAGTAACTACTCTCTATTCCATTGCAGTTTCCAGAGCGAGTCCAGAGGAGTGCCACAAAGACAATTAGAGGGTTGGAGCATCTCTGCTATGAGGACAGGCTACAAGAGTTGGGACTCTTCAACCTGCAAAAGAGAAGGCTTTGAGGAACCTTTCAGTACCTGAAGGGGATCTACAGGAAGGCTGAGGAGGGACTATTGACAAGATCTTGTAACATAGGATCCCTTACCCCAAAAGATGCTTCTTTCAGGTGCTTGTTTTACAGTTCTGAACAATTTCAAGAAAACTGAAAACATAGCAAGTGATGGACTCAAAAAAAAACCCCAGAGCCACACAATAAAATAAAAAAGAACACAATAATCTAAACCAGTGACCCTTCCCTACCAAGCTCCATTTGGCATCACATCTTGTTACATTTCTTCTCTTGGCTCTCTCAATAACCAAACCCTTTAATACATATTTCTTAATACCTGACTTCATTTAATTCCAGTTTAAAAAGAAGAGCTCAGTCCTTGTCTCAGTTCTAATTTAAATTTCCCAGAAATCAAAAATAATTGATAGAACCAATAACAATTTTCAGGATGCCCTTCCCTCTTCCCACTTCTTTCCCAAAAGAAAAGGAATTGGATGGAGAGAGGAAAGGTATGCAGACCCAAATAAATAATCTCATTGCAATTTGGAAGTTAAAAGAATAAAAGTTTAACAATAAATACAAGGTAAACAAAATAAGGAAGTTACAAAAAAAGTAGGAAAGGCAAAACAAGATACAAAATATGTAAATAAAAAAGCAGATTTGATGGCAATAGGTTTTATATACCTTGCAGTAATGATGGCCATGTGGTAACACAAAGAGCAGCAGAAAAACAGGACCAGTGAGGCTGGCAGGCAGTAAGAGAGCAAGACAAACAGGAAGTCCCCCTGCTTTTATGGATCTTAGACAGGAAGGGGGAGTGGACTAACCATCACCTGATAGTGTTCAGACCCACCCCTGGGGAGGGGTCAAGACCACCTGGGGGTTAGGTTCAAGATCACTCCCCCAGGAGGGTTAACCCTGTACAGGCCTACATTATTTTCTTCTCCTTGCAGGGCTCATTGGTTAATTCCCAAAGACATCTTGCTTCCACGTGTTCCCTGAAGCTTTCTGATGCAGAAGTCCAAACCATTTGGGGAGTTTTGGTTTCACAGATTAGTACCACATGACCCTGATCCTTTGACCCAAATGACATGTCAAATTTGAAAACATCTGGGACTGAATTCTTTGCTGGGTGCCAGGAAAGCAGAGAAATGATTCTAATCTTTTGACTGAGGGTTGTAGGGAGGACTCTGCAAGTGTTAAACAAATACCAGTGTGAGCAGTGGGATGAATTAAACCTGGTGTCTTCTGAATTTGAGGTGCATAAAAGTGTGACCTTGAATTGAAGGTTTTTTTTAATAGTGGATTTAAAAATTCAACTAAATTGAATAGTTTTTTTAATATACTGCAGCCCTCACCTCCACAGATTCTCTGGAGCCTCATAAAATCTAAGTTCATGCTGCAGACTTCCCTCAGCTGGGCAATGCCACAATTTTTTTGTTCATCTATCTGGCCACTTGTTCTCATAAAATTTGTTAGAACTCAGCTACCTCAAAACTTCTGTCATTTTGTCACACTTGATGGTAAAAGATCACAAGATGAAAAAATTATTAGGGGGTACACAAGGACAGATACTTGCACAGAGACAGCCTGATCACAGATGCCTTGTTTCCATAGGAAACCAAACTAAAAATAGACAGTTTCCTAAGTGTTAAAGATGGAATTTTTATTTGTTTTTGCAGTTGGGAACCAAACAGACCCACTATTCACATGGCTTTAGCACATGAGAAATTGGAAAGAAAAGTAATCTTCTTTTCTGATAAATGGCTCAATACATGTAATACAATGACTAGTGACACAGCAGCCAAGAGTCTAAAGGTGCGGTCTGCTGGGCTGGATGACAGGTTGCCTGTGTGACAGCATATATGAGAATTTTTTGTCTTTAAGCAGTGTCTCTATAACAATTACTTAAGTTGTTTGCTAGAAATGCAACACATAGAGGGATGGAGCAACTCTGCTATGAGGACAGGCTACTGGAGTTGGGCCTCTTCAACCTGGAGAAGAGAGGGCTTTGAGAAGACCTTATAGTGGCCTTCCAATATCTGAAGGAGGCCTCTAGAAAGTCTGGGGAGGGACTTGTAATGACAGGACAAGGGGTAATGGGTTTAAACTGGCAGAAGGGAGATTGAAACTGGATATTAGGAAGAAGTTCTTTGCAGTGAGGGTGGTGAGACACTGGCACAGGCTGCCCAGGGAGGTTGTGGAGCACAGAATCACCAAATGTGATCTTAGATTCAGTGATTCTGTGCTCCACAACCTACCTAGAGGTGTTCAGGACTAGGTTGGATGAGGACTTGAGCGATCTCTTCTAGTGGGAGGTGTCCCTGTCTATGGCAGGGGTTTGGAACTGAATGAGCTTTGAGGTTCCTTCCAACCTAAACCATTCTGCGATTCTATAATTTGCTAAGAGGTAGAGCAAGCACATACAGCTGCATGGAGGTAGGGATGCCTTGGCTATTAGCAGTCAAAAAGTGAATGCAGCTGCAAATTTCACAAAGAGACAGTGTCATGGCATTCATGTACATGCCTTCATGCAACAACACATAGCAGTGTAACACAGTGTGCAGGTATGTGCCTCGAGCTACTATGCAATGTAGAAATGACTGCTGCTGGGCCTAAGCTCAAGATTTACTCAGGCAACTTTCTCTTTCCTACATCAGAAACATTCAAGAACTTGCGTGTCACCAGAAAACTAGAGCAGACCTTCTGAGAATCACGTTAGTGGCTTTTAAGGACAGAAGGTTGCTTTGCAGCCTATCCAGTGTGACAATCCTATCCCATGTTCTGCTTTGTGTCCATTGCCATTTGCCTTGTCACTGAACACCACTGAGAAGAGTCTGCCTCCATCCATCTTACTCTCACCCTTTCGATATTTGTAAGCATTCATTAGAGATCTCTCTTCTTATAGTAAATAACTCTACAGCATTGTAAAGGGTTAACCCTCCTGGGAGTGGTCTGAACCTGACCCCAGGTGCAGTGGTTAGCCCACTCCCACTTCCTGTCTAGAGCCCCTAAAAAGACAGAGGAACTTCTTTTTTTCTCTCTGTCTTTGCCTTCCCTGCCTGCCTGATAGTACCACCCTTTGTTTCTGCTGCTTCTGTTTTTTTCCATATGGCTATCCTACCACATGGTGAGACCACCTCTTCCTGAAGCTGTCTCTGTCCGTGCCATCAGTCTGGCTGTGTATGTATGTATATATATTTGCATCTTGTTTCCCCTTCCCTATACCTTTTTGTAACTCCCCTACCTTAAATACCTTTTATTTATTGTTAAAGTTTTTCTTTCAACTTCCAATTTGAGGTAAGACTATTCTTTGGGTGGTTTACCCCTTTTTGCTCTCTTCATCTAATTTTTTTCTTTCCAAAGTGGAGCAGAGGGGAAGGCATCCAATTGTTCTGTTTTTCTGTTAGGTTTTGAGTCTCTGGGAAGCTTAAATCAGTCTGATACATTACTAAGCATGCTGTCACAATGCTCCTCATCTTCCTGTCACAGCCTTGCTTTAGTGGACTGAAATTTGGGGCTCCCCAGTTCAAGAGAGACAGAGACCTGCTGGAAAGAATACAGCAGAGAGCCACAAGGGTGACTGGGGGACTTCAGCATCTAACCTGTGAAGAGGGACTGAGAAACCTAGGGCTGTTTAGTCTGGAGAAGAGAAGGCGGAGAGAGGATCTGATTAATGTGTACAAATATCTGAGGGGTGGGTGTCAAGTGACTGGGGCCAAGCTCTTTTTGGTGGTCAGCAGTAATAAGACAAGGAGCAATAACTACAAACTGGAACAGAGAAGGTTGCGCCTCAACATGAGAAAAAACTTCTTTACAGTGGGGATGGCACTGGAACAGGCTGCTTAGAGAGGGTGTGGAGTCTCCTTCTCTGGAGACTTTCAAACCCTACCTGGATACATTTGGGTGTGGATTACCCTGGGTGATCCTGCTTTGGCAGGGGGGTTAGGCTCAATGATTTCTGGAAGTCCCTTCCAGCCTCTAAAGATCTGTGCTTCTGTGAAACGAGTCCTGAACTTAAAAAAGCGGGAACATGGTGGTGGTGGTTTGGGAGTTACCTGTTCCCCCACTCTTATGAAATCACCCAGACTAGACTCAGCCTGCTGAGAATCAAGTAATGAAGCTTTATATTCACAGCTTAGCACAATATAAAAGCAGGTATTTACAATATATTACAAATATACACAGCTATATAAAAAAAATATACAGGTTAAAGGCAATACAGAAACACAACAGCCCTCCCAGAAATCAGAGCCCCCAGGAGGGGCTCCCAGCCACCCTTCCACCTTCTTTCCACCCCTCTACCTTATCCCAGAGTCTGCCTCATATGCAAGGTGAGTTTGGAGGATCAGCAAGGGAGGTTAGAAGCAGAATTAGTTGAGTTACAGGGCAAAAGCCCAAGGAGGAAAACACAGACACCAACTCTGACCGATAGACTCTCACACACTCTGTCTTACCTGTGTTTGTGTCCTGCCTTTTGTGCACCTCAGCCAAGCCTGTGAGTGCAGCAGCTATCACCATTGTTTCCTTTTCACAGCCCATAATCTAATTTCTCTCATTAGAATATTCCAATTAGCCTCAAATTAGCACAACGGGATTAGGTGTGAGAGCCCCAAGTGAGGGGATGAGCAACTGCAAAGCAGCTGTCTTCAGCTCTGTCCATCAAGAACGACAAAGGCAGAGCAGTTTCTGTCTGAGGCACTCCCCAGTCTGCCTGCTCTCTGAGGCAGGGCCTTTGAGGTAGGCCTCCCCTGAAGGGGGCCTACATGAAGGGTGAAGAAACTGTTTCCAAAGGCCTACTGTGACAGGATGAGGGGCAATGGCTTCAAACTAGAGAAGATCAGATTTAGATTGGATGTTAGGAACAAATTCTTTACTACGAGGATGATGGAGCACTGCAATAGGCCTGTCAGGCCTGTCAGGGAGGTGGTTGAGGCCTGTTCCCTGGAGATAATGAAGGTGAGGTTTGACAGGGCTCTGGGCAACCTGAGGATGTCCCTGCTGATTCGGGGGAGGGAGATTGGACTAGATGACCTTTGGAGGTCTCTTCCAACCCAGATCATTCTATGATGAGTGGGGATCTGGGGACAGGAGGCCTCTGCCAGCCAATAAGGCAGGAGAGAGGGAGCCAGGCCTCTGAAGGAGCATGGCTAGAGGCTGCTGCCATGAAGGTGCTCAGGGCTGGTCCTGTGAGTTAAATCAGTGAGTTAAAAGTCATGTCTGAAAACTTATTTTTTTTTGCACTGCAGTTTGGAGGATGGGTAAAGAAAAGGTTAGGAAGTGCTAGCTTAAATCCAGGATGGAGTTTTTCAGGGATAGGTTGTTACACACAGATTGATGCCACACTGTTGTCAGCATGCCAGGGGTAGTTTTAGCTGTCAGCTCTGTCAGAGTCTGCCAACCAACTTTAACTTGTTTTCTGACTTTTCCAAATGTTTTCCAAGTTTTTGCTTGCTGTGCTGAGGATAAATTGTCCCCTGCTTTCTGTAAAACCGCATTTGTTTACTTGTTTCCTTTTCCTCTCAATTTCTTTCTGTGGTTTTGTCTTTTTTTTTGCAAAACACGAGCATAAACCCTGCATCTTTGCCTAACCATGATACAAACACACTTCACCAAAGCTGTCTCAAAACCATAAGTTTTTTTTCTCCCACCAGTGGTCACTCTTGTGCAAGTCACATTTGCTTCCCTCTTGAGCTGGGTATGCCTTCACCATGCCCCTACCCAAGGTTACAAACTGGACATGCAACTACTCAGGAATAAGCTGTTACAGCAGCTCTTTTCTTCCCTCTCAAACAGGTGAAGATATTCTTCTTCTGGAATGAACATTTTCGAAGAAAAATCTTCCAGCCAGGTGTGCAAGAGATCTGAACAGGTAAGTTACAATCCTGCAGCTTTTCATTCTTTCCCAGAGCCTCTTTCTTCCTGCTCTGAGCTGATAGTGAATAACCCCATCTGAAAAAGCACATCTCACTTTGCAAACACAGTAATTACAGTGACATAGCATTCAAAGAATGTTAAAAGTGCAGGGGACTTCAAAGATTGAAACATTAGAAAGCTGAAAGTAAGATTGTACAACTTCTGTGTGTGCGTTATGCTACATTTACTAGGCTGCCTGCTCTTTCATTCACGTGTAAGATAGGTAGTACAGACACACTTCTGTTTTTCCTCACAGTTCAATGTGTGGTCCCAGGCCCTGTTTACTCCCTAGAGTGAGTTATTTCCTCTTCAGCTCTTTGGTAGCACTTTTTACAGCAACATTTACCTGTGTGATAAACAAGTTTTAATTTATTTTTGTCATACCACCAGAAGGTGAAGGGAAATGAGATACAGAAGGGAAAAAACCTCTCCTGATATATGATTATTATTATTTCAGAATATTTACCATTACATCTTCATATTAAAACACTAAATTAGGGTTGACTACAGTAACTGGGAGTTTGACATTATTTCTTTAATATGCAGCAAGTTAAATACCTGGAGCAATTGGATCACCTGAGTGATGTTAATCAGTTATTGAAGACAGTCATTTTACTCCTTGAAATACACTGAATTCACAGTAATAATCTGTACAAAAGAGACTTTTTGATTTTGGCTACTTTCTGGTTTTGGTGTAGCAAAAAAAAAGGTAGTATCCATCTTTTAAAAGTACTGATAGCTGATACTGCTTTTTAATTTATACTGGGGTTTATTATGAACATCTTATAAAAATACTCAAGTGAAACTGTATCTTGCTAGTATGGCTGTTTTTTGTCCTCAGCTTCATCTAGTTCAGCATTTCACTGCATCTAACCCTTGAGTATCAATTTGGGCCCCTTGAAAATGAGGTACATATTAGTGACCATAAATCATTGACTGTGTGGTTTGCCTATCACCACATGATGACTTCAGTAATGGCACTTAGAGAATCCAGATCTCAGTCTTAAGTGAATCTGGCTTCCCTATCAGTTCCAGGAATCTCTACCTTAGTTATTACCTGCAGTTTATCAATATGTGGATATCTAGAAGAGCCTACTTCACTACAGAACCCTGATTTATCCAAAGCAGCTCAGAACTATGCAAGGACTTGTAAGTTATTAAAGATACAAAGCACGTGAACTGAAGAACTAACAGTGCTACTGTAATCTATTTTGCTATGAGTCCTTGGCACTGTAATATGTATAATTTTATTATAGTTCCTGCCTACCATCTTTCTAAAAGGCTCATAAATAAAATGGAAAAGATGTCTTGTGTGACACTGATATCCCTGCAAGTCACTCCAGAGTCCTGGATCTCTTTATCATAGCATGGACCTCTCTAGCTGAGCTAAAGGGACAGTTAACAGCAGTGGCAGATTTTACACATGCTTTACCTGTTGGCTTCTCATTGCAGCTTGCTTTGTTTACACCTTTGCCACAGCTGGTCTTTTCTTTCTTTCCTTACGCACAGTGGTGCTCATTCATGTGCTTAGTCACAGATTCTCCAATCTGCTTCTCCCTCAGTCCTTTTTACTCCTTGGCTCCAACCCCCATCTCTCTATTCTACCTCCTCACACCTCAAATCTCATTCTTTCCCACAGCAGTCTGCAGCTGCAGCCTGTAATTCCTTCAGGCTCTTTGCCTCAGTTACTTCACAAGAGACAGGCTGAAGTATTTTGCTGTACTTTGAGCTCAGGCATAATGTGAGGCCTTTTTCAAAAGAGAAAGTTGTTAGGCAATAGATGAGTGAATGAACATTCTTAACTTTCATTTTCATTTAGTTCTTTTTATTAAAAGGCACAGAAAGATTTACCCTTGAAATAACTTCCTATTGTCAGCATCACCCTTAGTACAAACATGTTCAATCCTTTCTTTCGTTGCTGACTTGTCAGACCAGTTTTTTTTCCCTAACCTGTGAGTGTTTCTCAGTTTGGGGTTGCTCAGCGAGAGACTGGAAACAAGATGTGTAAAAGGCTGCTGAACCTTCCTCTCTAGCAAAGTACTGAAAAGTTAGGCTTGTCTTCTCAGGTACAGTTTGGAAAGTTAATCAAGATGAATTCCAAAGCTAGATTAGTGAACATGTAGTGATGAAGGATAGAGGCCTAGAGACAAAACATTCCAGCATGGATTTGAGCAGAAAGTTTCTGGATGCACACTGCACTGCAGTAATTGCAGTATATGAGATAGCCCTGTGTGACATAAACTATTTAATGTTTACTTCTACAAGCTTATTTGCATACCAGCAGTAATTATAGATGTTATTCATATTGTATATTCATATTCAAGCTTAGGTCACTGTCATTTCATTCTAGGCCTGCATGAGAATGAAGTGGCCCTACTTGGTATGTGTTGCACTTTGCAAGCAAGGTCGTTGCCATTCTGTGTCCACCAAGTGTTTCATGAAAGATGACAGATCCACTGTAAATTCACATTTCTAGCTTTATCAGCTTTCCTTTGATAAATATTGCAACACTTTTCCACTTCTTTCAGAGTCATCATCCTTGGAGGAAATTGTCATGCTGCGATCCGAATCTACGCGTGGACCTGTCTTTGATGTCAGTGGTAAGTCTAAGGCAGAACTACTTGGGTTTTCTCACTCCAAGTCACATAAAGCATAACAGGAAAACATGTAATAAGAGGTTGTACATGATATATCACAAAATGTGGTTTGGCACCAAGCAGAGTAACAGTTTAGAGAACAGGCTGTTCTTTAAATAATATGCTTTTGTTTTCATGTTTTAATTCTTTGTGCTGCTGATTTATAGTGAAGGGTTTTTCCTTCAAAAAAAAAAGGCAACTCACATCTAATGCATCAAAACAATGCAGCATGTGATTTCTTTGTTGAAGGTTTCAATAAATCATTTAGCTTTCTCAGGGGTAGTTACAGAATTCACACTGGGAAAGGATTGTGCAGAGGTGTGGGTTTCTTTTTCATGTGGACCAGTGTGATGGTTTGGGAACTACCCACCCCTACACACAGTGAAATCACCCAGACTAGACTCAGCCAGCTGAAGGTTAAGGAGTAAAGCTATATTTACAGCTTAGCACAATTTACAAGCATATATGTACAACATACACAAATATTTACAGTTATATACAAGTTGAAAGTAATACAGAAACACAAAGTCCCCCCCCAGAACAATCAGATTGCCAGGAGGCTCCAGACCCAAACCTCATCCTTCCTCTTTCCCTCCCTTCAGAAGAAAACAGATCAATCCCCATATATCTCACATGATAAATCTGGAGAGATCTGAGGTAAGACGTCAAAAAGATGACAAGAAGGTTAATGGAAATAAAGGGTTAGGTTGGATTAGAGTTAAGGCAGATGCAAACACACACAGACCACCAGAGAGGAGAAGTGAGATCTGCCTGAGAAGTGTGTCTTATCTATGTTTTGACTAGTTGCATTTCTCAGCAGAATGAGTGACATAGAATACTGTTGTGGGGTTTTTTGTTTGTTTTTGTTTTTTTTTATTCTCACAGCTAAAGATTTAATTTCTCTCAGTAAAATATTCCAATTAGCCTCAAACCAGCACAACCAGGGGCTGGATTTTCAAATGTCAATGTGTGTAGATATACATGTGCAAATTTACATGCCCAGCTTTGAAATTATGGTCTTAACTCAGAGCAGGTGAGTGAACAATGTGGGAAACTGAAGGAAAACTTCAGTGTTCAGCTAAAAATACCAAAATAAGTGGCAACTTAGAGGTGCAGAGGTCAAATGGGTGACTGGTAATTGGCACCTTTTGAATTTGATGTTGTTGTGTAGCTAAAAACATACCCAGCAGCTAATACTGAAATAAAACTATTAGAAGTTCAAAGCTGCACTTAATATTTTTATGTTTTTTTCTGTCCTCTTTTTCACTAGAGTTATTTTTGTCTTATCTGATATTTATGCTGAAGACTCTGTAATAACTGGAGAGAAATGTCTATGTGTCTGACTGATTTAAAGTCAGCATTAGCATTGTAGGTAACACTTTAGCTCAGTGTCTGGTACGAATACCTTGGCTGCAGCATATTGTTTGATCTTAACCACTACAGGCAGCACCCTGGTTTTCTGCTTGCCATAGATTGCAAAAATAACTGAGTGATCAATGGATTTTTTTTTTTAATTCCATTACAAAAGAAAAAGAAAAAAGTGCTCTGATTCATCCCTAAATTTGTCATTCAAATTTAAATAAATTCTTTTCTTTCCCCCTCTTCTATATCACTTACAATTTCTAGAGACTCTTGTTTAGGTCAAATGATATTTGTTTGTGAGAGAAACCTTTTAAATATTAATCAAAAAAGTGTTAGCATTCCTGAAACCGGAAATATTTAGTTTGAAAAGGTTCAGGGGAAAAAAAATGGTTTGCCATTTACACTATTTTCAGTTGTATTGTTTTTTTTTTTTTTAAAACAAATTATTGGCTGAATCTGTTCAGGTAGCAAAGGATTTTATTTTCTTCAAAACTATCAAAAGAGTAACCTGATTTTATTTTAAGCATTACCTTTGTGAGGGGAAAATAGAATTTTTATTTAAATACAGTGAAGTAAGAGAGAAAAAGCAAGAAATAAAATGTGAAGTGTGGAAGGGCCAAGCTAAGTGCTCTGCAGCAGCGAGTGGGATATTACTAGGAAAATCTGCAAAAATGGAGCTTACAGGAAAGTGTAAAGGGAAGTGAGTGAGTGAATTACTTATTTGGTAGACTAAAAGCAGTGAAAAACCACATGGGATGTTAAGCAAAGCACAGACTGAGCAGGGATGAAGGGGAAATGTTCACGATGGTAAAAGCTATTTGGGCTAAATTGTGTTGGGTATAATATGACTCGAGGCACTGAATTTTCCTCCTGAAGCCCCTCATGTTGATAAGCATTGCTTCTAAAACTCCGTCACCATAATGCTAACCATTGTAAGTATCAAGGGCAAGGGTGAAACCCTGGCTCTGTTGACATCATTAACAGTTCTGCCATTGATCTGAACTGGGTCAAGATCAGCCCAAATTAAAGCGGTAGCCTTGCTGACAAAAGACCTCTAGTCAAAGGGAGGCTCAGTCATTAAGTTCGTCAATCCCATGTGTTATAGTCAACAAAGGTCAGTAAAATGGAAGGTCTGGGATTTAGATCACTAGGAAGATAAGCATGCCTCCCTGAAACAAGACTCCAGAGAAATCAAGGCACTGCATTATTGGAATATTTGCTGTATGGCTTGTTTAAGAAATTTTAAAATATGCTTATTCAAATCCAGTATAAACTGAAGTAGAAGAGTATGATCTCCGTGGGAAGAGGGCATGGAAATAATATCTATGCACCTGCCTACAGATCTATGCAAACATTTTGGAAACAGACAGCTACTGCTGATCTATTACTGTTTCCATGCAGATATTTATATAAATCCTCTTCTTGTAAAATGCCAAATACCCTGCTCAGCTTTGAATATAGACAGAAGAAGCACAACTTCAGCCTGTGCAAATAGCATCTGAAACTTTAAACACTTTTGGGATCTGGACTTAATAGGGACTACTGTTATCCATTATCAATAGAATTATCTATTAATTATAATAATCATTAATGCCAAAGGATGTATATCCCTAGCAGTTTGTAACTTTTTACTGACTCTTGACCATTTTCTTCTTGACTTCTGCTTTAAGAAAATCTAAAATGCAGTCTGAATGGTAGCCACAAACCTACCCTATTAATCCACCCTATCTGTTAGTTTAATATGCAATCACTTGCACACAGTTTGATAATGGGTGCTGTAAAGCGTTGTGTGTGTGAGTGCACACACATGTGTTTATTAGTACACAAATCCTTTCATTTTCTTCCTGAGGCCAGCACATTTTGGAATGATATTTTAATTTATTATTATGAAAGGAATGGCAACTGGTTTTTAATGGTTACAGAATGGTGACTCACAACACTGTCCCAGATGCTGTCACCGTCGCTATGAGAGCAGATTTGCAACATCTTGTCATAGGCACACATCAGTGCTCCTGCCTGCTGCCTTCATCCCAGAGGACAGCCTAACACCTGCTGCTGGCAGCGTGCCGGCCCTTCCGGGAACAAATGTTCCATTGCTGCTGGGTGATAGGACAGGACAGACTCGAGATTTCAAGTGAACTGGCTAAAGGCACCCTAGGGCTTGGTGCACCCACCCCAGCACCCAGATGGTTGCCATTTCTGTAGGAATATTAGCCGGTGAGTGGTATGTTTATAGCTGTCTCCTATAAATAAAGAACAAGAGAAATTTCAACAGCACCCTAGATGGGAAGATTTCTAGCATTAGCTGTAGTTCCTTAGGAAAAAGATCTCACATTTTTTTTCCAGTTAATATTATACTGCTGCAGTAATAAATATCTTCTTCGGATTTACTCACATTAGGAACTTAGAAGAGCAAGCTAATTTCTTTACCTTTTTTTAAAATCAGAATATAATTAAAAATACTATTCTGGAATGATAATGTGCTTCTTTCTGGCAGAATATCTTTAATCTTAGATCATTTACAATATCTAGATCAAAAAAAAAAAGACATTTTTATTTTTCATGCAATATTCAACTACCATATATATATTATGTTTAGGTGTAAGACAGCAACAACAATATGGGTAAATATATTTTGTAAGTGTTTCTTTTAAAGGTATTTTTCAACACACCCAAAGATGTAAAACTAAAGGATACTGTGCAGTGGCTCTTGAAAGCCTGACTTTCTCACTGAGGTCAAGGAGAGTTAAAAGGACTTGTGGCTTGGAATAAGCAGCTCAAGATCAGGCCTCTCATATAGTATGTAATGTACTTCTTACATTTATTACCCATTCCACGCCCAGTGGGGTGATAATAGGAGTGTTATGACGTCTTCACTTCATGTGGATTGAATAGCAGGCTAATAAAGATGAGGGTGGCATTTTTTTTTCCAGCTATTATACTCAGATTTCAAATAAGACCATTTTTATTCTCTGCTTTTGAAAAGGCTTTTTGTCCGCATTATTCCCCAAAGCTTAGATCAAAACCATGTTATGTTTCTGAGAGAGGTGCAGTCCAGGATGTGGTGCCTTAGTATTTCAGCTACTGCAGCACAGTTTTGATACTCTTCTGCAGTTCGGTCATTGAGGGGAGTTTGTTCTTATGAAAACAATAGCCTTTGCAAATAAAAAGATTGATCATATAGTTATAGGAGGGTGTCTTGAGCCAAAGCCTCTAGATTGTTGCAGTTTAATTCAATGTGGTTTAAATCAACGTGCAGTGGAGCAAAACCCAGGTGATATTTCACTTTCACTGCAGCATGCTGCACTTTTCTGCAACAAATCAATCTAACCTACCTCGCAATACTCTGGAGCAACACCCACAACTGCTACCAGGAGAATTCTGAACGACTTCCACTGATTAAAAATTCTCCCTTTTCCCCTTGTTAGAGAGGTTAATGTTTGTGATATATCCCTGTGAATTCTTAGGAAAGAGCAACATCACACAAACAGCAATATCTGTCTCTGTGGCCCTTTGAACACAGTTTTATGTTATTCTTTCTATTCTTTCTGATGGTCTCTAAAAGTTTCCAGGTAATGTCAATTCACCATAATCTCTTTTAGTGAGCCCACAACTGGCCCTGGGCAAATCTGTTTTTCTTTGTCACCTGTGTCTGTACCATGATGCTAATAATATCCGTAGCAGAGAGACGTTGGGTGAATCTCTGTGCTTGCAGAGGACTTTGAAGATGAAAAGGCTTATTTAAGTGTTACATATTGTCACTATTATTATTAGAGATTATAAGTGCACTCTGCTCTCAGATGGACACACACAGCTGCTGCTATTCCTATTGTTGGTGTTTACACAAGTAACCTGCAATGGCACAGAGATGACAAATCTAGAGAGTGTAAGTTCACCAAGTCAGCATTACTGGAGCAAAGATAAGGTTTTTATGTGCAGATGACAGGCATGCAAATTTCAATGGTCACAATTGGTAAAGAATTAGAGTTGAATGAGCTCCTTTCGGCCTCCACTTTTGCAATTATATTATCAGACAAGTTCGAATTAAAGAGCAGGAAAAATATTTATCATAAATCTTTGGGTGAATCTCCTAAGCAAAGGTGGCCAGAGCTAGGGCAGTGCTAGCGACAGAGATCTGGATACAATTCAGAGGTCAGGCTGAGCTCTCATGTCACATGAGACTGCATGAGCTGCCTTTTCTGCAAGGCTTCCTTGCACACTGTGGAATATTTTGGTTCCTATTTCAAGAAATGAGCCCCAAAGGTTTGATGAATGTTAAAGGGCACTTTTAATCTGGAATTTCTTTTGAAAATGATTAAATGTTGGGGTTTCTGTTGTCCCTCAGATGTTCTGTTTTGAAATTGGTAAAAGTATTTTTTTAACTCTCCTACATACAGTATTTACAGATAATTTGCAAGCTAATATTCTTGACTGTACCATGCCACTCTTACGAAATTCAACTGCACTTCTATAGTCTCGCTGTCTTTGACTATCTTGCCATGTGTAGTGACAGTTAAAGTTGGTGTAACGAGTAGAAACCCAGCCCTGTGCTCAAATGAAAATCAAAAGGAGAATTTCCCTAAATAGGTTGTCTGCCACCTTCCACTTTTCAGTATAGACTGCTGGTTTAATTCCCTGTCTCTGTCTGAGTCAGTACACTTGGAAAATGAGGATCAGAAACAGAATAAAGAAAACTGCCATTTGGTTGTTGGTTTAAAGATAGTGTTGGCAAATAGCAGAGACGCTTCATTTACTTGGGAAAGCTGCATTTATTGCTTGAAGTTCAGAATATTCTGTGAAGCTGATCCATGTAAGAAGCAAGGTTTCAGAAATCCAAGAAATCAACTCCTTCCTGCAGTTAATGCTGCATTCCAGTGCGTGCTTTAAAGCCAAGAATAAGTCAGTAGCAGGAGGTACATGCATTGTCAACATCCAACCACTCAGACCTGTTTTTTTTAAATGAAAAGATCAAAAGTGGCTTAGAGTCTGAAAAGCCAGCGTTGCTACTAAGGAGCTCAACATTAAGATAAGGGAAGCCAGAGAGTGTGGGCCAAGCTGGCTGACAGTGCAAGCTACTGTCTGAGCAGCTGCCTAAGTGCTTAAAGGGTTCTGCTTGCCTTTCAAAATTTCAGATGAAAACAAGGGGAAAATAGAATCTTTCATTAGAGCTCTGTTGCCCTGGATAACCAAGGACAGATTCTGGGTGGTCCCTAGGAAGTTTCTTTTTAACTTGATAGCCAGACTCATAGATAATTTTCCAACAGTTGTAGGAGAAGAAATGACACTGAATGAATTTCCTTTTTTTCAAAAGAAAAGGAATGAAAGGAAGAGCTGGATCCAGATCTCTATGCAGCTACCTCTTGAGCTTACCTGCTTGTTGTGTCCAGTATTATGTGTTGACTGCTGTTTAACATCTTTGTCAGTGACATGGACAGAGGAATCGAGTGCACCCTCAGCAAGTTTGCAGATTGCACCAAGCTCTGTGGCACAGTCAACTAGCTAGAGGGCAGGGATCCATGCAGAGGGACCTGGGGAGACTGGAGAGGGGCTCACCTCATGAAAATCAACAAGGCCAAGTGTAAGCTTCTACATCTGGGTGGGTGCAATCCCAGGAACAGATACAGGCTGGGTTGGGGCATGGCTGAGAGCAGCCCTGAGGAAAAGGACCTGGGGTGACAAAAAGCTCAACCTGAGCCTGCAGTGTGAGTGCAGCCCAGACAGCAACCATGTGATGGGCTGCAGCAAGAGCAGCGTGGGCAGCAGAGCAAGGGAGGGAATTCTGCCCCTTCACTCTGCTCTCCTGAGACCCCACCCGGGGTCCTGCATGCAGTTCTCTAGCCCCCAGCACAAGAAGGACATGGAACTGTTGGAGCCAGTCCACAGGAGGCCACCAAGATGCTCAGAGGGCTGCAGCAGCTCTGCTCTGAGGACAGGCTGAGAGAGTTGGGGGTTCTGTATCCTGGAGAAGAGAAGGCTTCAAGGAGACCTTATAGTGGCCTTCCAGTATCTGAAGTGAGCCTACAGGAAGGCTGGGGAGGGACTACTGAGAGATCTTGGAATGACAGGAAAAGGGGTAATGGGTTTAAAGTGGCAGAGGGGAGATTCAAACTAGATGTTAGGAAAGGGTTCTTCGCAGTGAGGGTGGTGAGACACTGGCACAGGCTGCCCAGGTAGATTGTGGCTGCTCCCTCTCTGGCATTGTTCAAGACTATATTGGATGAGGCCTTGAGCAATCAGTTCTAGTGGGAGATGTCCCTGCCTATGGCAGGGGATTGGAACTGGATGATCTCTGAGGAACCTTCCAACCTAAACCATTTCTGTCTGTTTCTAACAAGCATTGCAGATCTATCCAAGAAAATAAACACTAGGACAAAACTTGATTTTGCATTCAAGTGTACACACATTAAAAACCTCCACATGGAAAATGATTTTTTCATGGCTTGAGATAATTTACTGACACTTCCTAGCCTGGTTACTATTCCAACAGCAGATGAAGTCTGAGAGAAACCATCTCATCATGCAAAAATTACAATCAGTAAAGTAAAATCAAAACAAGCACTTGGCTTAGTTTGAGGTGATAGTCAAAGCAAGAAAGACTAAATATTTGAAAAGGCCTAATGTCTACTCATCATTATTTGTCCTATATGAAGTGAATGACATGGGAGACACACTGGTGGCTTTCTGGCCCTCTCACTTTGCCTGTTGCTGCAAGAATAATTAAAGAGCTTATTTTTTTGAGTCAGAGCCACTTCACTCACTAAAAGTGATCCATCTATTTTAAATTTAAAAGAACAATAATCTTATTAGTATAAACCCCTGATGTTCAGACAAGGAGAATTTAGAAGAAAAATTACCACAGAATTACTTTTCCTTGGGGGACTGTTGCTTACTCAAAGATGTAATCCAGGATTTCCAGCTTTTCCCATGCCTGGATTGCCATGTTTATGGCCACTACCTTTAGTTTTCTACCCTGCTTATCATTCCAGACCCTGGGCATCTTCCAACAGTGACTATTCCACATGTAAGGACAGGTCACACATTGTTTGTTCCCTCATTCCCAGAAGAGGCAATCTGCATGATGAGTAAATTATTTTGGCAATGGAAGCATTTTTGGGGCTTGGATGGGGCTTGCATGTCGCAGAATCACAGAAAGGTGTGGGCTGGAAGGCACCTCTGGAGATCACCTAGTCCAACTCCTCTGCTAAAGCAGGGCCACCTAGAGCAGGTTGCCCTGGATCACATCCAGGCAGATTCTGAATCCCCCAAAAGAAAGAGACTCCACAACCTCTTTGGGAAAACTGAGTCAGTGCTCTATGGCTCCCACAGGAATGAAGTGTCCTGAGTAAACACCTAGAACGAATACTGCCCTTGCAGAGGCTCATGGCATATTTCCTTAATTTTATAGCAGAAGGCAGTCCTTGGGGAATTCTAATTATCAAAGTTCATAAGAACATAGAACAAGCCTTTCTGCATGTTTGTTCCATCTAACTTGGCAGCCTCCTTACTGGGCGAGTCAGAGGTGAATTCTAAAGGTAGAGTATAATAATAGCATTAGAGTGACCTTCCCCTTGTGTAATATTCTGATTTGGGGCAATCAGTTGCTTAAACACTCAAGGCTGCAGCTGGATCATGCTGTCTAATGGCTAGAAGTAGTTATATTTTCCATAAATTTGTGTAACTCCTTTTTTCTATCATCAGATTTATTATTCTGCAGAACACTGGTGGGGTTTAGGATTGGATCATTGCAAGAGTACATTATACATTATTTATGCTCAAAATATTTAATTTCTACCTCAACAGTAGAGCCTTACTTGTTCTAAGATTATATATGAGGTTGCTATTCATGGTTGAGTAAACATACAGTTACTGGTTAACAAAAATAACTTCTTAAGTGCAGTTTTCCAGTGACTCAGAAGATCATTTGTTCTAGGCTCTGTTTAGTCTAAAGCTCATCATAGAATCAGAATCATAGAATCAGTTAGAATTGGAAGGAACTACAAGGATCATCTAATTCCAACCTTCCTCCCATGGGCATGAGTTTAACCTCCATCCTGTTCTAGTGGGAGGTCTCCCTGCCTATGGCAGGGGGTTGGAACTGGATGATCATTGATGATCATTGAGGTCACGTCCAACTTAAGCCATTCTATGATTCTATGGGTCCACAGATCTAGCAGCCACAGAACAAAGGAGGAACTTACCTAAAAGAAGAAAGCATAAAATTTAAGCCTAAATTTCAATGACTGTGTGGTAAAAGCAAAAATTTACCGGATGCTTTTAAAACTCATGAGGCTGAAATGAGAGCCGAGAATGACAGAGAGGGCAGGGACTGACCCTCGTGTTAAAAGATGTACAACAAAGGCATTTGCTAGAAGTTCTCATGGAAAGCCTTTTAGACAAATTAATTAAGCAATAAGGCATGACAGGGTGTGAATCACTTGGTAATGATTTACGCCTATTGTGTTGTTAGGCAGAAGGCCAAAGGCCGAGTGCTGTCAAATCACCTAGGTGTAAATTATCATTTGATAATTTGAGCCCTGGAGTGCGTTATTGTAATTAGAAGGTGTTCTATCATTAAAGTTTGCTACATCATTCCATTTTTTTTTCCTCTTCTCAGTCTCATTTTGACACCTTGATTTCTATCATAAAAAACCTGAACCCTTAAAAAAAAAATAATCCAGACAAATAATATCCTGACAGGCTTTAGATAACAAACCTTGTCATATAGCACAATGCACAGCAGAGAAGTCAATGCAGGCATGTCATCACTGTAATGTAATCACTGCATCTCTATTCAGAAAGGCAGCTACAGACAAAGGGAGGTATTAGGGCTACAGGGGAATGTGCAACTTAAAATTAGTTCGAAGTTAGATGCAGAATCTATGAAGATGTATGAGGCAGATGAATTTCACTTTTCACATTAAATAGCACAGAGGAAGAGACAGTAAACTAATTCTTCCAAGTTGCAGCATCCAGACGGCTGTGGACGCAACAAGGAAAAGGCAACACAAAACCTGATTATTCAAATTGAGAGAGGCAAAGTGCAGCAAGGGCTGTTCAATACAAAGGTGTGAACACATCTTTAGCATTGGAAATTCATACAGGGCAGCTTGTCGGAACCTGAGAGAAGCTATCATTGTCTACTTATCTGCTTGTTCTATTCGAGTATGCTTCTTTCAGATACATACTACTATGGACAGGAAATGAAAGTAGCAGAATCTCCAGTTTGATTCTGTTTGCCATTCTTAGGTCCTTAGCCTCATTGGTTACATTATACATTTCTAGCAGAAGGAAGATCTTTTCAAGTCTGGTATAGAAATTGGTGCCAAGACAGCCTCTTTTTCCCTCATCTTGTCTATGACTCCAACATAGTTAGGAAAAACTATTTTATCAAACCCAGCTATTAACATTAACCAAGGTCATAGTCTTGCAATAAAACATGCTTAATGTCAGGACATGCTTAGTTCTGCAGCCCGCACTGCAGAATTCCTAGCACTAAAATGATTGCCCACAGACAAAAAGCAGCTCCAGGATGCCGGATCCAGGGTGAAATGTCAAGGTCAATAAAGAGGACATTTTTCCAGTGATTAGACACACTCAGAAAAATAGAATTATACCAAGCTAGCACTTCATTGCTCAGCCATGATTTCAAAATCAACAAGAAACCCTCTTGTAAATGATCTGCCTGCTAAAACTGCACATCTCAAATCTGTTCTGACAAACCACCGGTCTTACATTTATTTTTCTGGAGTTTACTTTTAATGTTTATTGGTGGCATATGCTCCCTTTTTGTTGTTGTGATTCTTTTTGCATCTATTTCCCCCTCCCCTCCTCATTTTCTGTTGTCACGAAAGCTGCCTTGCATCCTATTGCACTGATTCAGTCAGAAGGATCCAGATAGTGTGATAGTTGGCTGTAGCATCCGTCTAGCATACTATTAGTAGGTTAGGGTTTGGAAAATTGACAGAGAAACAGATGTTGAGACTATTTTATGTAGCTTGAATATCATTATACAGTTGTCAGAAGCCTCTATTTTCTTATTTTAGGAAGATCATTATTTTATGGAGGAAACAGTTCAACCTTTTAACAACCAGAGGGAAGTGAAAAAAATAACATGAAAAACCTGAGAAAAATTCCTGGGAAGGAATGATGAATCTTTAGCCTATGCCTAAATATCTGTGCAAAATACATGCCTTTATGAAATTCTTCTAAGGGAATAATTGTCTCTGACCATGGCAGGGGGTTGTAATTAGATGATCTTTGAGGTCACTTCCAACCTAAACCATTCTATTCTGTGAATAATCCTGGTTGTGTCTGTTTGCCTCACGGATATGTATTCAATGAAGTAAGGGAAAATAAATCTATAGTCTGCACACCTACATGAAGTGTCACAGAAAGGAGGCACCATTTGTGCTAGTTAGCTTAATAGCATAGTACACAGAGATTTTTCCCTTTCTATAAAGAAAACAGTAAGCTTGTAAATAAAGAATTTAGACATGCTTGCCATGTCCTCATTCACTTTTAGCTATGCTTATCAGTCATTCCCTTTTAGTTATGCTTACCAATTACAGTGAGGAAAAAGATCTAGCTGGTGTCCGAAGGACAAAGGTCAAAAAAACTTTATTCCCACACCCGCCCCATATAGTGTCTAACTATTGGACTATATTTCTTAAATTCTAATTCCTCTTTTTCCTGTCAACATGGAACTGTTGGAGCAAGTTCAGAGGAGGGCCACGAAGATGCTCAGAGGGCTGCAGCAGCTCTGCTATGAGGACAGGCTGAGAGAGTTGGGGCTCTGCAGCCTGAAGAAGAGAAGGCTTTGAGGAGACCTTAGAGTGACCTTCTAGTATCTGAAGTGGACCTACAGGAAGGCTGGGGAGGGACTATTGACAAGATCTTGGAATGACAGGATGAGGAGGAATGGGTTTGAACTGGCAGAGGGGAGATTCAAAGTAGATGTTAGGAATGGGTTTTTCACAGTGAGGGTGGTGAGACACTAGCACAGGTTCCCCAGGGAGGTTGTGGAGCACAGAATCTGTGCAGAATCTGACTCTGTGCTCCACAACCTCCCTGGAGGTGTTCAAGGCCAGATTGGATGAGACCTTGAGTGACCTGTTCTAGTGGGAGATGTCCTTGCCTATGGCAGGAGGTTGGAACTGGATGATCTTTGAGGTCACTTCCAACCTAAATCATTCTATGATTATTTCCCTCAAAGACAACTGGGGAAGGATGTATCTGATAGTAAAACTATTTTTGCTAAGATATTTAAGAACCAGAGAGTACATTTTTTTTTTTTTTCTGTGAAGCATTTTTCAATCATGCCTTAAAACAGCACTGGTTGTTGCCAGTATTACCCTATGATTATTAGATTAATCTACTGTTTAAATTATTCTTTTCTCTCTGTCCTTGTACTTATTTTAAAGTATGAATTTCACAAGTGTTATTGACAATGAAGAACACAGATTCAACTGAGCACCCAGTGCTCAATGGCTCCAACTCTGTTCTCACGGAGCATGTTGTTAGTGTTCAGCTATGCTCAGCCATTCTTCAAAATAGAAAAACCCAACCAAATGAAAAAAACAACCAACAAACAAACCCACAAAATTAAATATTAGGAAAAGGTTCAAGCAAAAATACTAAATCCAAGCCTTTTTTATTCTGAGGAAGATTCTGGTTCACAAAAATACTAAATCCAAGCCTTTTTTATTCTGAGGAAGATTCTGTTTCAAATTCCTGTATCTTTCTGTAATAGCCTAGTCCCAGGCTCCAAATTCAAGCTAATCCAGAATATTGAAGTAACTCTGATATGAGTCTTAACTCTGTCATTAGGGTCCATTTTAGTAACATGCAGTGACTTCGTAACATCCAGATGCCACTGCATATGCCAAGCATGGAAATGCTAATAGAGTCTTCCAAGGTTTGTCAGGAAAGGTTCTAAGATTTACAAATCAGTATTACAAGAGAGAAAACAGAGAGAGTGGGCATCTGAAATATCTTGGTGTAGTTTTGTGTGATTAAACTCCACACAAAAATAATGGGAAAGAATTAGCTGATGAAGAGCAGACAGGGACTAAGGCTACGGAGAAATTAATTGGGATCACTTGAAACATTATTCTATCCTTCAGGTAGATGTGCAGGAAAACTGGATTCTGAGATTATTATTTTCCTTAGAGAGATAACCAGAATCATAGAATCATAGATTGGTTTAGGTTAGAAGGGACCTCAAAGATCATTCAGTTACAAGACTCTGCCATAGGCAGAAACACCTCCCACTAGAACAAGTTGCCCAAGGCCTCATCCAACCTGGCCTTCAACACCTCCAGGGTGGGAGCAGACACAACCTCCCTGGGCAACCTGTGCCAGTGTCTCACCACCCTCACTGCAAAGAACCCTTTCCTAACATCTAGTTTGAATCTCCCCTCTGCCACTTTAACCCCATTACCCCTCATCCTGTCAGTACAAGACCTTGTCAATAGCCCTTCAGGCTTTCTGTAGGCCCCCTTCAGATACTGGAAGGCCACTATAAGGTCTTCTCAAAGCCTTCTCTTCTCCAGGCTGAAGAGCCCCAGCTCTTGTAGCCTGTGCTCATAGCAGAGCTGCTGCAGCGCTCTGAGCATCTTTGTGGCCCTTCTCTGGACTGGCTGCAGCAGTTCCATGTCTTTCCTGTGCTGAGGGCTCCAGAACTGTGATGTGATATTTATAATACTCAGTTCAACATAGTCAGGAACACTAATTTAGTGTTCATACACACTGCACAGATCTACACTGGCAAACACAAAGACAGCAATCAGCATGACACATTGTTCTGTATCTTTGACCTACAAGTACTTTTCAATAGCTGAACTGGTGTCAGTATTCTGTCTGGCTGCTGTGGTGCCCTCAAAACACAGCTCAGGTCCATTCTACTGCTTGCAAGTAACTCAGACACAGAGTATTTTTGGGATCATAAATGAGCAACATCTATTCCCAAAGTAAGGCAAGTCTATTTCACAAGTTACTTTATGGACCATATGGTTATACTTGGTTACATTCAGTCACATAACATCACATAAAGCAACTTAATCTAGTATATTCAGATACCATGCAATGCAAATGGAGCATAGTTTCCAAGCTTTAAAGGGGCTTTGTCTTTTCTCCTGGGGAGTCTGGTGTAGACTATCATTTGAAGTAAAACTTCCCATAAACTCTTAACGCTCCAGCCTTCCAAAAAAGCGTGTCAGCTTCCAGCTTAGCGTGAAGCAACTTAGTATCTGCATGTCTGAGTACAAAAAAGACACTCTGGTGTTATTCTAAAAGTACGCTGAAAACAAAATTAAATTGCAACCTGTAAAGAGGAGGAGTCAGACCTGGTTTAGGTTTTCAGTATGGCCCTTGCCAAAACCAGCAAGGCATCCCTGAGGCCTCCTTATCTGGTCTGCTAAGCCAGAGCCTTCTGGAACAGCAGACTCAAAGGTTGCTAAACTAGACTCTCTATATAGAAATATACAAGGTAAAAGGTAATACAGACACAACTCCCCTCCCAGAAACCTGAGTCCCCAGGAGGGGCTCCCAACCACCCCTCACCTTCCCCCTACCCCTCTCAACCTTACCCCAGCCCTAAGGAAGAATGGAGGTTCGGCCAAGAGGATTAAGAAGCAAAGGTGAAATCAGCCAAAGCAAATGGAGGGTGAGGTTAGAAAGCAAGATGGAGTTCAGCCAGCAGCCTCAGCTCTCCCCAGCAGGCAAAGCAGAAGTGACTTTATTTTTGTTTTGCTTTTCTTCTTTACACATCTCAGCAAGACTGTGAGCGAAGTAGACCTTACCATTGTTTTCATTTCACAGCCTATGATCTAGTTCTTCTCTCCAAAACATCCCAGCTAGGCTCAAACTAGCACAGTATCCCTGAGGCCTCCTTATCTAGTCTGCTAAGCCAGAGCCTTCTGTAAACAGCAGACTCAAAGGTTGCTAGACTAGACTGTCTATATTAGATAATTTTAAGGGTTATGACTAGGACATTTTAGTACTATGCAGGGAAATACTCTTCAACTATGGCAGATAATGTTTGTAATTATGGGGTGAACAAGACAGAAAACATTGCCCAAGAGGCAAGAAAAGGGTTAAGCTTTATGCATTCAAAGGTAGGATTCAGTCCCAGGCTAATGGCCCGCCAACACAACTTTCCATTGTTCACAGGTCTAGTAAGCTCCTGGGCTAAAGTACTTTTTTGGCTGTTGATGTCAGGAATACTATCACTTCTGTGATATAATTTGGTTTTCTGTGTAATTACATCCTGGTAAAAGCATATTTCTAATAGCACAGATAGAATTTTCTGTTTAAAATGCATTGTTGACTTTAGGCTGGAATGCTGTATTTGGTTACATTCCACCCTCATTATAGAGCCCTCTGTACATCCCAGAGCACAATAGTGTTATTATGCACTACCTTGGCCTCCAGGTCATGAACTACAATTATCTCTTTTCATGGCAACAATCTTTATAACCTAGAAACTACTCTCAGGGACAACATTATAAAGAAGGATTGGCATATGCATAAATAAAGATGAATAGATATTGGCACTCCTCAGGGTTTTTGCCATTGATTATGGAATGTTGATTAATGCCATAATCACTGCCTCCCCTCATAAGCGATAGCAGCATTTTGTGCTGGCTTCACTTTTCTGTCTTCACATCTGCTGCTTTCTCTCTAGTCCCTGGCTCTTGTCACCCATCTGATTCATCCTCGTAGCACGATGACAAAAGTCACAATGTTTGGTTGCCAGCGAGAAAATTTCAGAGGAACAATTTTGAATCTGATTGTTCTCGACTAACATGCTGCTCCGACGGATTATAGCACTTTCATATGCAGTTGCTTTTTGCTAGGTCCATCTGTCTGCTCTCCAAGCTGTGCTCCTAAGAGTTGACATTTCAGGCAGTTCTGATTCTGTTCTCTCTCATTTGGTTTCAGTTTTTAAGAATAAAAATCCAGTTAGGAAGGTTATTTGGGGAGCAGTAAGAGTAAAGTATGATTATTATTAGCACTCTTCTAAGCTGTTCACCACAATGCTTTGTATTTTCTTGTTGTTGCTTAAAAAAATGTATCTACAACGAGGCAGATGAGTAAGTAGCACCTGCACTGCATGTAAGTAACATGAACCCAGAAATCAGCCACTCAATAACCCAGGAAAAGAGTTTATGAACCCTAGCATCTACTTCCAGAGCACTAATTGCTACAATATTCCCCATCCTCATTAGATGGATGATTTGAAAGTTCATCTTTATTTCACACAGGTTGCTTACCTACATTTGCAGGTAATGAAAGACTTTTGAAGTGCAGCTGCGTTTTGCCAGATGTGGCCACACAGACTTGGCAGAAGATGATCAGAATTGCTAGCGATAGAGATGGCTCTGCAGAACGAGGGCTGTGCTAGAAATATATGTCATAGTAAAGTAATTAATTTACATGCATTGTCATTTTATGCAACATATGTTCATTTTTTAAATACTTGCCTTGCCAGAAGCTAAGGAACCAGCCGTAAAGATAAACTAAACCAGACAATGTCTGGTAAAGTTTAGGGTAAAATTGCTCCAAGTCGTGATGCACTGTTCTAGCTGTTCTGCTGTACATTTGAAATGCAGAGTCATTTCAAGTTGATTAGGTTAGTCTAAACACACTAGATAAAAATTACTTCATATTGGTATCAGAGAACTCTTCTGATTGCTTGAGAAGAAAATGCTTGAAGGGAGTCTCTTAGCCAACACCAGCATTATTTCAGTCTGTATGAATGTCCAGCGAGGCTTATGCATGTCAGTATGTTCAGTATATCTTGGACAAGGAAAACTTTGTCCCTTTGGTCCTTATGCTGTGAGCAAGTTTTCCAAAATATTGCAGCATCCCTAAATGCCACAGGATCCTAACGGCAATCATAGAAGCATAGAATCAACCAGATTGGAAGAGATCTCCAAGCTCATGCAGTCCAACCAGCACTTCCCCTAGCTCCTTGGAGAGATGTATTGTCGCCTACTGTTGGGATTAAGTGTAAGACACTCAGTCATGGCAGTGGATCGAAAATGACTCTATTGATATTTTTGCAGCCTGTTGTCCTGAATTTCTGCCTTTTGATTCTATGGATAAAGTCTCAGACCATTGAAAACAAAGGGAGTTTTGCCACCCACTGAGGCCAAAATTTCACTCAAGATATTCTACAGTGAATTCTGAGAGAAAGAGTGTCATTAACAAAATAGATTATCAAGTGCAGTAGAACAAAAGAATCCTTAAAGTATCCTCAGCTGTCTCAATAATGGAGATAGCAACTTGGATAACTTGGGGCAAGACTTAATCTACATAATCTTGCCATACTGCTGAGAAAGCAGCAGCCAAACTCTAATGAACTGATAGTGAGTCACTGTTGTAGGAGAATCATAGAATTGAGCAGGTTGGAAGAGATCTCCAAGCTCATCCAGTCCAAACTAGCACCCAGCCCTAGCCAGTCAACTAGACCATGGCACTGAGTGCCTCATCCAGCCTTTCTTGAACACCTCCAGAGACAGCAACTCCACCACCTCCCTGGGCAGCCCATTTCAATGCTGGATTCAATCCCCTGGTCCATATCGTCAATAAAGATATTGAACAGGACCGGGCCCAGCACTGATTCATAGGAGACACCACTAGTGACTGGCTGCCAACTGGATGTGGCACCATTCATCACCATTCTCTGGACCCGACCCTCCAGAGTCATAGAGTAGCTAGGAGCAGAAAGAGAGTAAAAGATGTAGACAAGAGACCTAAAAAGATGTCAATGCTGGAAAAAACGTAACTTGGAAGTTTATTCAGCTGTACAGGACAGAGGAGAGAAAGCTGGACCTTGCAATTATAGATGCTCAAATGATAACATTTAAAGACTAATATTTCATTTTATACAGCAAAAGATTTAAATTTTTGATTTTTTTAAGTTTATTTTTTAATAAGGCATGCATCAGATATATGTTATTCAGGTTAATGATGGAACCTGTGAAACCTTTCAGAGACAGGGAATTTCCCAAAAGAAGTAGGGGGTGTACAGGTGTTATTGTTTCCCTTTATTCAGGAGCAGGCAGAAGGAATAGAAGATATGAAAACCCAGTAGTTCTATTTCTCTGGAAATCTCTGAAGATTGGTAGGCAGTTGTCACTCTTCCCATTTTGTGTGTCTTAACTTGACAATGTGGCATGTGGATAGTGAATCCAGCTTTTGAATCTTGCTTTTTCAAAATGCTTGTAAACCTATGTCAATGTGCTGGCTGTATGAAGTGGCCTCTTACTGCCAGCCTCAGAACACTCAAACCAGTTTCTTCCTAAATTAGGAATTCATCCTCCCTGAGTCTTGCCCAAGGCTTTGTCTATATGCAGATTCAGGGGGTGAGGGAGGGAGAAGCAGCAAATAAAACAAGCAAACCCCCTCAAGGTGTGTTTAAATATGTGTTAGCACACTGAGAAGGACTCCCATAGGGTGGATATAAAGCAAATCCCTTTAACATTTGCTGCTTGCAATCCACAGGGGTCAGTGAACAACAAGTGTGTCCTCTCCCTGGTAAATGAGAGCAGCAGAATGGAATGATAAGTAATGTCCTACTGTCTGTACAAAGTTTGCATCAGAACACAGTAATTGCCTAGAAGGAGTTCTCAATATATATAAAATAATGAACAGTTTAATTGAACACATGAAAAGCAGTGAAATGCAGAAAAAAGACTAGCACAGTAAGAAAAACAGGTTTGTCTAGTACAGCAGGGAGTGTGATATGTTCCAAACATTTGACAAATGAAGCAGGAGCTGCTGTGTCCTCATGCCTTTCCATTTTTATAACTGCATGCCCACAGTGAATACAATTTTATGTAGAAGGAACTGCCTCTGACAGATATGAAATTATCTTAACCCCAGCTCCTATGCTGATTTACACACAGGAGAAACTACTGCTTCCAGCAGGGTCTGCTGTCCCCTTAAAGAATTCAGGTTTAATGCCTCAAGTTCAGGGAATCTTTATCTGATGATCTTCACTGAAAAAAAAAATAACATCTGAACTGAGCTGATCTGAGCACATTTACATCCAAAGAAAACTGGGAAATCCTTCCCTATTCCCTCTCTTCCTGGGTGAAAGCAGAAAATAGTTACACCTCTGTTTTTGCAAGATGCTTATTATTGTCAAATGCCATCTCAAAGGGAGTCCAGAATGATCCCACTTCGCCTAGTGACAGTCTATGTAGGTAAGATAGAGCTGAAGTTAGCTCTTTCTGTCTGTGTGGCAGCAGAGGTGACAAGAGAATAACGTTTGCAGCAAGGCAGCCAAAGAGCAACAACAGCAGGGATGATGGTAGCTGCAAAGTGCCAGCAGACTCAGCTTTGGAACAGATTTGCCAAGACTGCCACACCATGTGATGACACAGATTCCACACTGAATGCACAGTGACATGGAAAATGTCTCCTAGTGGTGTCCAGGCTTCACCAGTTAACTCCTCTAATAGCTTCTCTCCCCTGACTTTGTGCTGTTTCACCAGCTGTTGTGCATCTCCTCTTTAGGAGATACTGGCAAAGTGGAAGCATCATTAGGGAAAAGCAACAACATATGGATGGGAGAAGGGGGGTGCCTTAAACAATAAGCATGTGTGTGTATGTGTTCAGAACACACACAGGGAGCACTATTTTATTTTGTTACTCGAGCCTGATTTGTTCTTTGCACCATTCTTTACCAAGGAGGTGTTAGAAGTGCAGAGCATTCTGGAGGATGCAAGAACAAATGCACCAAGCACAAAGTCAGTTCCAACTGGCAGTGCAAAGAAGCTATAGCGTGAAAAACAATCTGTTTGGTGAAGAGTCAGTTCAGCAATGCAGCCTTACATTTCACTCCTGGTTGTCTTCCAGGGATGAAGAAATTCACTTGATGCCATTGTGATCTGTGACTCCCGAACAACCCCTTGAAATTTATGGTGTCTGGCTAGAATTGCTTTTGGGTAGCTTCAAGACCAGAAAGTTGAAACAATTAGTTCTGAGGAAATTAGACCTAATGAAGACTGGACTGTGTGAATTTGTGGTTTAGAGTAACAGTCTTTAGAGACAAAATCTCCAGCTGAGGGTTTTTGAGCAATCTCCTGAAGATTCTCTGACGTCTAATGCTGTCAGCTTGTGTGATAAATGCTCCCATAGAGTACTCATCGGTTCAATAAACAAATGCTGATTTTTACCCAATCTTGAGAAGTTTAGCTGTCTTTAAGACTTGTTTGAAAATCAAAAAGTATTAAAGGACACAGTGCAGACACAGTATGGCCCATCTAAAATCTGTCCTCTTAGGAGCCTGGTTCTGCAGGTCTTGCTTCTGTATGAAGGGTAGATAAAAGTAAGGTGAGCAAGTTTTTGCACATTGGTGTCTGGGCTTGCCCAGTTAGTAGGTGACCTGATTGTAGCACACGAATCCTGCACTCTTTGTTCTGGTGATCATGAAACTTTCAGGGGGTGATGAAGACTGCCAAAGTAATTGTCTTTAGCCTTTACTAGGGCCTGTGACACGTTCACTGTCTCCAGGTTTTCACTGGCCCTAACTCATAAGAGTTTCTGAGGTTTTATGGTCTCTAAGTTCACATCCAAACCTTACACAATTTATCTGGGCCACACTAAATTAAAGGCTTTTAAAAGTTTGTTAGCATTACTCCCAGGCTTTCAGTTTATAACTGAGATAAGAATGTATTCCTACATTTTGCCTCACACCTGCCTATTATGTGTTTCATTATTAGAAGCTCTAATTCATAAAATCTCCCATGAGATACATACCATAGAGAGCAACTGAAATCAGGCAGTCATAACCTATCCAATTTAATGTTTC
Source organism: Tricholaema leucomelas (assembly GCA_013400475.1). Taxonomy (NCBI): domain Eukaryota; kingdom Metazoa; phylum Chordata; class Aves; order Piciformes; family Lybiidae; genus Tricholaema lacrymosa; species Tricholaema leucomelas. The sequence goes on along the minus strand of WAAF01004285.1, from coordinate 675,852 downwards.
ATAGGAAGGAAGCTTTAGGATTCCAGCTGGTACAGTAAAAAAATCACCAGATACACCACCATAACAATGCACTGGGAAAAATAATCATTAAATCAATGTTAACAATGCTGGAGTCTCACACTAGGTTCCTTGGGGATTTCTAGACTGTCCTTAACAATGTTGCAGGATCAAGGAGAAATTATTTAGTGGATTTTCTCCACTTAACCTAAAGGCTTTCATCAAGAAGGACATTGAGTTACTGGAGCATGTCTAGAGAACAGCAACAAAGCTGGTGAAAGGTCTAGAGAATAAGTCTTGTGAGTGGCAGCTGAGGAAACTGGGATTGTTTAGTTTGGAGAAGTGAAGGTTGAGAAGAGACCTCATTGATCTCTACAGCTCCTGAAAGGGGACTGGAGTGAGGTGGAGGTTGGTCTCTTCTCCCTAGTATCAGGTAATAGAATGAGATTAAATAGCCTGAAATTGTACCAGGGGAGATTTCGATTGAGTATTTCTTTCCTGCAAAACTGGTCAGGCATTGCAATAGGCTTGACCACGGAGATGGTAGAGTCACTGTCCCTGGAGGTGTTCAATATAAGTGTGAAAGGGCACTTTAACGGCCATGGTGGTGTCAGGTTGATGGTTGGACTCCATCTTAGAGGTCTCTTCCAACTGAAACAATCCTATGCTTCTAGGATTCTATGATCCTCATCAGGTTTAGAAGCACATACACACACAAGTACATTTACTCCTTGTGTGTCAGTAGGCTTGTGGTAGTAGCCATTCCAAGTCCAGCAGGTAGTTAGGACATGCCATTCCTGTATGACAGGTGCCATTCACTGGGGTGCATCTCACTACAGAGAAGTACCAACACTTAGAGAAGAGGCATAGTGTGGCATGGAGCCTAAAATAAGATGATGTGTTCTCATGATGGTTCTCCATTGATGCAGCAAGAAATGGTGGAAGGAAGGACAAGAAGAGATGGAGTAAAGCTAAGTGTGTCATCCTGAAAAGAAGTCTGTGGTATGGTGATTGTAGTATGGATTCCTCAGCATGCATGCTTGTTGACAATTCATTTGGTTTAGGCTTGTATGTATTCAGAACACAACACGAATTCAAAGGGCAGAAATCTGATTTTCTGTTGCCTAGCATTTTCTTTAATGAATGTCAAATGAATGAAAAGAAAAGGAAAAATGAATGTGAAGTATTGTTCAGAATCCTGTCTTGGTTTTGGTGGCATCCTGGTTTAGCAGAAATGTTGCTTTCCCTGTGTTACCCTCGTGTGACAGCAATTGAATGATATGACCCTCTTTTGTCCTTGCTCCACTTATATGTAGCTTATGTTCCCATCAACCCGACCCCAAGCCTCTCTGCTGCTTATGACTGCAGGTCAAAACATCAATTTTGGCAATTCATCTGCCTTCTCTGCCATTTGGAAGGAGCAAGGTGGAGACAGCTGGCAGTTAGGGGAGCACTAGGAAGCATATGGTAGCTCTGTGCAGCGTTGTCCAAGAGCTCGTAGGACAAGCATTTTCTTGCTTCACTGATTTCTAAAATGTACATCTCTTTTTTTTGTCTTTCCTCATAAGCCCTCAGGACAACCATTGCTTCTCCAAAGGTCATTTTAGAAGAAACTCTGTATTTTGAAATGTTTTGTTTCTTTCTATGAAAGCAAATCTATTTTAAAATTATTCTGCTTCCATTAACGACCACAGAGGAAATAGGGTGACTGATAAATATAAATAACTAGCCAGAAACCATTATTTAGATACTCAATGGGGCAATAATATGCTAGAAGAGAACATCTTAAATTCACAGAATTATGTAGAATTGAATTTGCAACTTGTGTTTTTAACATGACAGCTGGTCAGAAGGTAAAGAAAATATGTGGCCATGGTGCTTTGGCTGAGATCCTGCCTGATCTTGAGAGTTAAACACAGCCAAGCCATGTAGTGTTGGATGGGAAACCACCAAGGAAAATCCAGTGATTCAATAAGTGGCATTCTTCCTTGCATGATTACAGTAACCCCAGTGCCAGCATGGTGCTAGGGGATAGTTCTGTTGGTGGCAGTGATGTTTTAATATGAAACATATACTTATAGACTCACAAAATCATAGAATGGTTTATGTTAAAAGGGACCTCAAAGATCATCCACTTCTGAGTGCCCATCATAGGTAGGGACACCTCCCACTAGAACAGGTCACTCAAGGCCTCACCCAACCTGGCTGAGGTTGTGGTTGCCCACAACCTCCCTGGGCAACCTGTGCCAGTGTCTCACCACTTTCACTGCAAAGAGCCCTTTCCTAACATCTAGTTTCAATCTCCCCTCTGCCACTTTAAACCCATTACTCCTTGTCCTGTCATTACAAGACCTTGTAAATAGTCCCTCCACAGCCTTCCTGTAGGGCCCCTTCAGATACTGGAAGACCACTATAAGGCAGTCTTCTCTTCTCCAGGCTGAAGAGCCCCAACTCTTGTAGCCTGTCCTCATATCAGAGGTGCTCCAGTCCTGTGATCATCCTCGTGGCCCTCTTCTGGACACGTTCCAACAGTTCCATGTCCTTCTTGTGTTGGGGGCTCCAGAACTGCATACAGCACTCTAGTAGAAGATCTAGTGACAATCTGCACAAAAATAAGTTTTGATAATTACTGTCTTGTCATTCCATCCTCTGCTTTCCAATGTTTGGGGCTTTCTTATTGTTCTATTTTGGTGGTTGATCATGGTCACTACAATAAAACTAATGGATTCCTCCAAGGGGGTGGCTGCTTTTCTGCAGTAAATCCTCTTTATATACACAGCCCACAAAACATCAAGAATATTTGATGAAGCATGTAATCAGAAGTTTGTGCCTGTATAAGGACTTTTCAAATACTCTCTAGTAGGAGGCAGCAATTTGGGAAGCTTTTTATACTGTTTTGTGGTACAATTTCTCTGCCTTTTCTACTGCAGTCATTAATTCCAGACTCTCAGCTGCAATGCAGTACTCTAATATTTGTGATAACACAACTGTGTGGGCTGCTTTCTAAACCAGACCAATGAGGTGACTTCGACTAAAAGGTCCTTCAAAGGGGAGTATTTTTTAACTCAGGTATGTTCTGGTCAAGTTTGAGGAGCAGCCATACAATCATTTTTATTTCAACTGTGGAGGCAGTAAATCTCAATGTGGGCCTAGATGTGATAGAGCTAGAAGACAGGAGAACCCTGAGGAGGTCTTTACACAAGAAGAAATAGTCTGTCACATATTTTTACCATTCCCATAAGGGTAATGCCTATGCTAAGTTTTGAAGTCTAACTAAACATGAACCTCCATTTTTGTGTACCTCAGCTTCCATTATATAGGGAGTTTAGAGTTTATAAGGGATAGCCAAAGTTCTTTTGGATCCTTGGATTATATTTGTGTCCTGTAACATTCCATATAATGCACAACTGGCAGTGCATAAATGAACAGTTTTGCAGAGGTTAAGCTGTAATTTTTTGTTATTTCACATTACAGTTTCCATCTGAAATAAGATTCCATGACACATCTAAATCATTATACACAAGAGCCTATTCTAATAGTAGTAGGCTCATAAAAAATAACAAGACCAAATGATAACTGTCTCCTGACCCATATATGTATTTACAGTAGAAATACTTTAATAAAGGTAGTTACATCCTCTAGATCCCCAGACCTTTATTTGAACTCTGCTGTAGCATAATTGACTGATAGAATTAGAGAGTATATTAAGACCTGGAACTGAACTTTTTCAGTAGGCTCAGCTCCACTCACTTCACTCCTAATATTAGAAAGAATCTGTGATAATTATATTAAAATGATGCCACCCTGACATAGATTCACAGAGTATGCAATTATATTTCAAAGTTGTAATTGGAACTTGCTGTTAAGTGTCTACTGTCACTCCTTAATTCCCCTCAAGGCAAGTAAACCACTTCTTCCTTTGCTCTATGAATTTAATGCCATATTCTGCACACAGAAAGAGCTTGTATTTCATCAAGAGCATTTTCTTTGCCTCAAATGCTGTGAAAACACAGACCTTGCAAACACTGCAGGATAAAAGTCCGTTCTGGGAGATGACTGTGTCAAAAAAAAGGCATTTTGCCATTTCATGCTTATGGGGACAACCTGAGTCTCCACATTTGGTAAGTTTCTTCACCTGAAAGCTAGCTGTTTTGAGCTCAGTCTTTCTTACAGAGCATAATTAGGACTTAATATCCTGCAGGTGAACACAGGGCTTACTGAACCAACTGATACCCAGGTGAAGCTTTTTAAGGCCCACAGGTGCACCTAAGTATTTCTAAGGGCCATATCTTTATGGCAGAGCAGCTTTTGGTTTTGGTGGTGTGTGGAAGAGCTTCATGTTATCTCCTCAGCAGAGGAAAGACTTCAGATGGAGTAGGTAGGAAGGAAATATTATTCCTTACCTTTTTTAAGGCAAGGTTTAATGGGAAATTTGGAAGAAGTGGTGATGGAAGCTTCTTGTGTACCTCTTAGGAAAGATCTTTCTCTGAGCATCTCTTCAGCTTTTTGCAAATGCAGTACTGTTGGTTCTTAGTTGCTTATGTGTTTTACTTGATTTAGGTGAAATCATATATGTCTGAGTTGTGATGTGGTTGCTTGTCTTGCTGGGTTGTGTTAGTATGAGTTAGCATCTCACATGCCTACCAGTGTGCGAAGAATAGCAATGTGTTAACTGAAGTTTGGGTGAGAGTCTTGCACTGTTCATGGACTTGAACCAGCTGAAGCTGGATTTCTGTTTTTCCAGCCCAGCTATGAACAGCATTACTTTTTTTTCATGTCTATTGCTAAGATGACCTAGACAATTTCTCCCTAAAATAGAGAAATGCTTTTGTGTAGTCTCCCCACTTGGGCAGTCCTTGAAATCTTAGCTAATGTGTGGTAATCAAGGTGTGTTACACTGGTCATGCATAAATCTGCAATGTTGACTTGAATCTTTATGACTAAGTCCTTCTTTGCTCAAAATTAGTGGTTAAATAGTGTTAAGATGGAGAGGCCTTATAAAAAGTTGACTAGAAAAGGGTAGCAAGGAAAAGGTAGGATTTTTTAAATTAGTATGATTAACTCCACTGCAAAAATTTGTGTTATACAGGCTGGAATGCAATTAGATACACATTCTTGGTGGTGTTGCTTTTCTATGTGCTTGTGTTATTGCTACAAGATGTCTGCAGGCCTATATGTATTTTGAGAAGTGTGATTATAAACCCATACGTTGATGGCACTGATAAATATACAGAGGACTAAAACCTGGGTGTTATCCTGCATTGTACAAAAATCTGTCTATTAAACCCTTTCCAATTTCTGCCTTGAAACCCTGGATTTTTGTCTGAGCAATGAACTAGAAATCAGCACACCCGGATACTACAGAGGGTGCTACAGAGGGCCTTTGGCACCTCCACAAAACTTGCTCTTAAATAATGCTTTTGTAGTGTGGCAAGTGCTAGGACCCCACATGGTGACCTACATGGCATTGGCTAGAGCTTTTTTTGTGTATCTAATCCAACAAAGCAGCTGTCTCTAGACCAGCAGAGTTATAGAAGCACTTTTTTAGCACTGTGACTTGAGAGTACCTGATAGCAAATGTGAATCTTCCCAAAGAGGTACAACACTCTTGTTGAAAATCCAGCCCGTTTTCCTGTAAAAATTGTCTTTTCTCATTCTTTTTGTCTTGACTCTACATATGCTGTGTGTATTCTGTTGGCTGCTGAAGCTGGTAGAAGGTATAAACAATGCAACTGAGAACTGTCTTAAACAGAATCTGCCATTGCTGTCAACAGAGGCTGCTGCATGCGATTACCATTGCTATATGATAATAGCCTCATTAGAGAATATGAAGTCACACAATGCGAACAGTAATATGGAAGCATGCAGCTCTTGTTGAGTCCAAACCCCAAGCACTTTCCCTTTGTGTCAAGGGTTCAATTTTCAGGGAGTCCCAAGAATGTCATCCTTTAGTTGTCCTTTTTAAAAGCTTCCCTTCACTTTGGACTCCAACAATGTTGTTAACTGGTGGGTTTTTCACAAGTGCTTTGAGCATAGAACAAGAGAACACAGTCTCAAGTTGTGCCAGGGAAGGTATAGGCTGGGTATTAGGAGGAAGTTCTTGCTAGAGAGAGTGATTTGCATTGGAATGGGCTGCCCAGGGAGGTGGTGGAGTCACTGTCCCTGGAGGTGTTGAAGAGAAGCCTGTATGAGGCACTTAGTGCTGTGGTCTGGTTGATTGGATAGGGCTGGGTGATAGGTTGGACTGGAGGTCTCTTCCAGCTTGGTTGACTCTCTGATTCTCCTACAACAGTGACTCACTATTAGTTTATTAGAGTTTGGCTGCTGCTTTCTCAGCAGTATGGCAAGATTATGTAGATTAAGTCTTGCCCCAAGTTATCCAAGTTGCTATCTCCATTATTGAGACAGCTGAGGATACTTTAAGGATTCTTTTGTTCTACTGCACTTGATAATCTATTTTGTTAATGACACTCTTTCTCTCAGAATTCACTGTAGAATATCTTGAGTGAAATTTTGGCCTCAGTGGGTGGCAAAACTCCCTTTGTTTTCAATGGTCTGAGACTTTATCCATAGAATCAAAAGGCAGAAATTCAGGACAACAGGCTGCAAAAATATCAATAGAGTCATTTTCGATCCACTGCCATGACTGAGGCTTGTGTTTTGGTACTGAGAAGCTTAATCCCAATAGTAGGTGACAATACATCTCTCTAAGGAGCTAGAGGAAGTGCTAGTGATGCTTAGAGGTTGTGACAGGTCTGCTGTCCTAATTAATGACATGTCAATCTCAGGGCGGAATTAGGCTATTTTATCAGCCTAGGACTCCAAACCTGGGGATACACAAAGGCAGAGTTAATTGGAGCTATGAACTAGCTTAAAATATCACAAAGTTTGTGGGGGGTTGAAGCATCTGCCATAAACTTCTGATACACTGTGGTCCTTCATTAAATTCAGGGTAGATTTCAGCAGGCATCATAGTACTGTAAAAGAAACTGGAGCTTTAAAATTCTCTCACATACTACCACTGATGTGTCTAAAGGAACAGTTAGATCTTAAAGCATTTTGTATCCAATAAAAGAAAAAGGCTTTTGGAGTTTTACTAGTTGGAAGGATAAAGTAGTGATTTTCTGGAAACCTCTGTAGTGTTGGGAAGCTATCAGTGATAATAAATGGAAGCAGAGAGCCAGCATAAAGCAGGTATGTGACTTTTGGGGAGAACATGTATAAAAAGAGTTTGAATACAGTCACCTGAAAAAATGGCTCAGGTACTGGCCAGATTTTGATTCAAAGTTTTGTTCAAATGTTTTGATTGGTGCAATCCCAAGCACAGATCCAGGCTGGGTGGAGAAAGGCTGAGAGCAGCCCTGAGGAAAAGGATCTGAGGGTCTGGGTTGATGAAAAGCTTAACAGGAGCCTGCAGTGTGAGTGCAGCCCAGACAGCAACCCTGTGCTGGGCTGCAGCAAGAACAGTGTGGCCGGTAGGGAAGGGGAGGAGATTCTGCCCCTTGGCTCTGCTCTTCTGAGACCCCACCTGGATTCCTGTGTGCAGTTCTGGAGCCCCCAACACAGGAAGGACATGGAACTGTTGCAGCCAGTCCAGAGGAGGGCCACAAAGATGCTGAGAGGGCTGCAGCAGCTCTGCTCTGAGGACAGGCTGAGAGAGTTGGGGGCTCTTCAGCCTGGAGAAGAGAAGGCTTCAAGGAGACCTTATGGTGGCCTTCCAGTATCTGAAGGGGGCCTACAGGAAGGCTGTGGAGGGACTATTGACAATGTAACGACAGGAAAAGGGGTAATGGGATTAAAGTGGCAGAGGGGAGATTGAACCTAGATGTTAGAAAAGGGTTCTTTGCAGTGAGGGTGGTGAGACACTGGCTCAGGCTGCCCAGGGAGGTTGTGGCTGCTTCCTCCCTGGAGGTGTTCAAGGCCAGGCTGGATGAGGCTTTGAGTGGCCTGTTGTAGTGGGAGGTGCCCCTGCCTATGGCAGGGGGCTGGAAGTAGATGATCTTTGAGGTTTCTTCCATCCTAAACCATTCTATGATCAAACTATACCTCCTAGCTGTGGCTTTTTCATGCCTTTACAGGAACACATTGCTATCCCCATTTAGACACAGGTCAAAGACTGTAGGACTTCTGCGAATTTAAAGCTCGCAATCCCTATAACCTAAGCAAGTCTTCTAAACAATAAATACAACCATATAAATGCTCCAGTAACTTTGACTCTAGGAGCTGGAGAAATAAGTATTTTGTGTTAAGCTGGTAAAAGGCTTTTTTGCAACTCCTTAGTTTGCACCATGTGTTGAAACTCACGTTTTGATTTTGTGTCATTGTTTACTAAAATGCATTGAAGGTGCACACCACTGTTGTCTTTCCACACAGAGTTTGGAAACTTTAGGAGATGAAATTTGTGGATTAAATACCTATTATGGAGGTATGATGCAATGTTGAGTAACAACCTGCACCCAGAAGCATGTTTGCAGCTGTAGGAAAGTTCAGATCTCAGTCAGCACCTTTAACCTTGGGTTCACCTCTAGTGTGTGCTCCAAGCAGTCTCTTAGATAAAGGCACATTATTGCATGCTCTTCATCCTTCCTTGAAGAAGACAGTCCTCATCCAGTTAGAATCTGTCAGCCATTTGGAAAAATAAGGAGAATGAGAGAAGAGTATCTGGGATATCACCTGCCAAATGGTGTGGAAATCATCTACCTATCTTAGCTATCCTAAGCTACTTCCTTTGGTAGGTGGATTCCTTTGGATAAGCAAATTTAGATTTATTGTCTCATTCTACCAGCCATCCAGAAGAGGGAGATGACAGTCAGGTTGTTTAGAGCTTAGAGGGCCAAATTACTCTGAACTCTAATCTTCATGTCTAACAAGAATATATGGTCTTTGATATCCTGTCTATTGCTAGGAAAAAATAACAGAAGTGAAGTATGAGTGGAAATAAGAACAGAGGACACTTGAAAACATGGGGAGGCCAAAAGGAAATTGATTTTGGGAGAGCCTAAGTTCTGCCTGCCCCCCAGAAAAGGCTGTTAAAGGTGGCTATGTGGAAGAGTTTGCATTGAAGGACTGTGTAATGTATGAACATATCATACTAGTTCCACTTAATTATGGATGAGTGTTGAGTCTGATGGCCTTGCTATCACCATACGCCTATGAAAATAAACTCTATCTCTACCCACCTACTACATGTAACTTCTGTGTTCAACAACACAGAGGAGGCAAAAGGGGAGTAAAATGGCAACTGCATGTGATCTGTTATCACCAGGCATGAGAACCTCAGAAATTCAGTGAAAATATTGTATATACATTAAATGCCCTGAGCCTGGCAAGAGCTCTTTTCTCTTCCTGCTGACATTTTGGATTATGTGCTCACTATTTTGGATTATTTGTTGACTATTCTAGAAGTCTTTCAGCTGAGATTTTCTGCACTACTGTGATAAAATAATATTCTTTGATAATAAAGTTGGGAAGGAATGCTACCCTAACGTGGGGCTTAGCTAATGCTGAAAGCGGTTATGTGTAAACAGATGCTGCTACTAGGTACCATTTATTATCTAATTTCAGCACTTATCTCATGAATGCCTTTCACTCCATTTAGTGTGGTATGCAGTCTGGGATTTTTTTCCTGCTTTTAGGATGTTTTAGGGATGCAATTTGCTTGTGAATCTTGCACAACTGTCACTGGTTCAATACAGGCTTAAAGGGATTAATTCTTTTCTAGAGGGTCCCAGGTGGATTTTTTTTTTTATTAACCTTTTGGGTAATAAACATTTATCTCATTTTTACAGCAGCATTTAACACTATCTATTTATGGCCAAATATCTGTAAATCCATTATATGAGCTGAAAATGCACCTGCTTCAGGAAAAAAAAGCTCTCTAGAGAACCCACAGCAGGCACTGATAATTGTAAACAAAACAAAACAAGAGCCCATAAAATCCAAATAAAAGTATTACCTTGAGTGTCATGTCTTACAGAACAACTGCTGTGGACAAAACCCCAATTATTATCATAGCATGTCTATTAAAGAAGGTGGATGGTTGAGCTCAGCATGAAACTGAGGTGGATGCCTGTGTGCCCAAGCCACGATGACTGTCTGGGACATCATATGGACATCAGCTAAGAGTGTGTCCTATTAATATATTATTACCCTTTGATCTATTGGGCCATCATCTGCCTTGTTGCTCATAAATTTATAGCCTCCAAAACTGCTTTGAATTCCCAGTATGAAAAAGAATACAGGCCAGTGCTGGAAGCACTCCTGATATAGCCTGTACTTGCCACAGCTTTTGATCCCAAACAATCTAGAGAGTCAAAGTAGGTTTTTAAAGAGTAAGGATGATAAAAATGTGGAGGAGAATAAGCCAGAACACAACCTGCTATCCAAAGTACATCCCCTCATGCTATGTGTAGTGAGTGCTAGTTGATTGAATAGGGCTGTGTGATAGGTTGGACTGGATGATTTTGGAGTCTCTTCCAACCTGGTTAGTTCTAGGATACTGCTGATCCAGGACAGAGTGTGCACACCAGAAATCAGCAGTAGTGTTTTCAGGGAGACCAGTTTTCAGCATATATTGATTTCATCATCATCTTTCCTAAAGGCAAGCACGTGCTAAAGAGCTTTGACAAATTGGAGTTGTAGTAACAGAAAGAGTTATTGCCACTAAAAATTGTTTTAAGTGTGATCACCTCTCAGGGTAGTGTGTGGGCAGTGTGCCCAGGTATCCAGGAGAGCCAATGGCATCCTGGCCTAGATCAGGAACAGTGTGGCCAGCAGGAAAAGGGAGGTTATTCTGCTCCTCTACTCAACACTGGTCAGGCCACACCTTGAGTACAGTTCTGGGCTCCTCAATTCAAGGGAGGTGTTGAGATGCTGGAATGTGTCCAGAAGAGGGCGACAAAGCTGCTGAGGGGCCTGGAGCACAGCCCTGTGAGGAGAGGCTGAGGGAGCTGGGGGTGTGCAGCCTGCAGAAGAGGAGGCTCAGGGCAGAGCTCATTGCTGTCTGTTTGTCTCTTCTTCCAAGCAATCAGCAACAGAACAAGGGGACACAGTCTCAAGTTGTGCAGGGAAGGTCTAGGCTGGATGTTAGGAGGAAGTTGTTGGCAGAGAGAGTGATTGGCATTGGAAGGGGCTGCCCAGGGAGGTGTTGGAGTTGCCGTGCCTGGAAGTGTCCAAGCCAAGCCTGGATGGGGCACTTGGTGCTATGGTCTAGTTGGTTGGCTAGGGCTGGGTGCTAGGTAGGACTGGATGATCTTGGAGGTCTCTTCCAACCTGGTTGATTCTGTGATTCTCTGTTATAAGTGGGTTCTTTGTCATCTTGAAAATTATGGGACTTTGTTTGTTTCCCCAAAGTTATCTAAATAGAATTGCCTAAGAAGATATTTAATTGGAGCAGCATGACAGAAATACACACATTTTTCCATCTATTGCAGCAATTATTCTGGCAGTATACCTGCTAACAGTGCAACAGTCACCACTGCTAACTACATGAACCTCTTACATCTGAAAGGTTGAAATAGGGGTCAAAGAAATTACATCATTGCAGCATGAGAGAAAGAAGCAGTCTTTCACTGAGCTGATCAAATTAATTATGCTAAACAGCTGAAAAGAGAGGGAAATGAAACAGAATTAGCCCTTCAAATAATGCTTAAGGCAAAGCCAGGAATGAGCCCACTTCAGAGTGGTCCAGTGATATTTACAAATTGGGATCTTAAGCTGTTCCTTCTGGCTCTGCCTGACACCAGTTTCAGTTACTGGTATGGGTTTCTGTTGCAGAGCTGCAGCATACGGCAGGAGAGGATGAGAGCTGTGAAGTTCTGGGATGCTTCTATCACTAAATATGCAGGGGTTTAGAGATTTTTTTAGCAATTACTAATGCTGAATTTTGATTTGCCATTTACATAATGTGATTTTCCTTTTCTGTAAGTGGAAGCTAAGAGCTTCCCAAGAAGTCTCATGTTTGGATGAAATGAGTAAATGTGCATCAAGCCAAATTTCTGTAGCATGTACACCTGTGCAGGGAACAACTGATTCAAATGAACATAATGGAGTAACAGAGACTGGAAGAGGAAACTGTTATGAGTCTTCATTTATATCAAAATACTATAACCATGTGTGTTTCCAACATTGAACCCATTCACAAGGTGATTCAGATTTAATAAGCAGTCTTCCTGCTGCTGCAGTGCTTTGAAAATTAATGATAGTGTTCAATTTCCAACATAAAAGGCATTTGATAATGCTATCAATACAATCATGCACCTCTTTCAGTTAAAATACTTGTCCCACTTCCATCAATATTTCACAGAATCACAGAATTAACCAGGTTGGAATAGACCTCTAAAGTCATTGAGTCCAATCTATCACCAAACCCTTCTAACTAACTAAACCATGGTGCTAAGTGCCTCATCCAGCCTCCTCTTAAACACTTCCAGGGATGGTGATTCCACCACCTCTTTGGGCAGTCCCTTCTAATGCCAATCACTCTCTCTGCAAAGAACTTCCTTCTAACATTTACCTGGCACAGATTGAGGTTGTTTCCTCTTGCTGTCACTGGGTGCCTTGGAGAAGAAACCAACTCCCACCTGGCTACAGCCTCCTTTCGGGTAGTTGTGGTGAGCAATGTGGCCTGCCCTGAGCCACCTCTTTTCCAGGCTGAACATTCCCAGCTCCCTTAGCTGCTCCTTGTAGGGCTGTGCTCCAGCCCCCTCACCAGCCTTGTTGCTGGTGTTCTCTGGATGTTTTCAAGCATGTCAACATCTTCCTTAAGTTGAGTGGCCCAGAACTGGACACAGGACTCAAGGTGTTGCCTAACCAGTGCTGATTACAGGGGCAGGGCTGCCCTGGTACTGCTGGCCACACTATTCCTGATACAGACCAGGATGCCATTGGCTGCCTTAGCCACCTGGGCACACTGCTGGCTCATGTTCAGTCGGCTGTCGAACAGTACCCCCAGATCCCTCTCTGCCTGGCTGCTCTTCAGCTACTCTTTCTCCAGCCTGTAGCACTGCATGGAGGTGTTGCAGCTGAAGTGCAGAATCCAGCACACTGACTTGTTAAAACTCATGATGTTGGACTGCATCCATCTGTCCAGCCTGTCCAGGCCCCTCTTCAGAGCCCTTCTGCTCTCTAACATATCCACACATGCTCCCAACTTGATGTCGTCTGCAAACTTACTGATGCTGGACTCAATCTCCTCATCCAAATCATCAATGAAGATATTAAACAGGACTGAGCCCAGCACTGATCCCTGGGGCAACTCACTAGTGACAGCTGCCAGCTGGATGTGGCACCATTCACCACCACTCTCTGGGCCCCACCATCCAGCAAGTTCCTAACCCAGAGCAGAGTACCCCTGTCCAAGTTAGGACTGCCAATTTTGCCAGGAGTTTGCTGTGGCAGACAGTGTCAGACACCTTGCTGAAGTTCAGGTAGATGACATCCACAGCCTTCACCACATCCACCAGTGTTATGGAGAGATAATTAATGCAAGGTGTTATCTTTCCTGAATTAATGTTGTTTATTAGTTTTGCTATTCAGAACCCTCTCCACTCCCTGACCACCAATTTTAATAATATTCAGTTCTTCACGTGGTCATGGAAATGTTCTACAGAGGAATAACTACATCTATAAAGAACTAGCAAAAATATATAACAGTAACTGAACTCAACTTCTCAGTTTGTAAATAGAAGGTTGAGCAGAGCCTCACCCCCAGCAGGCTGGCACACTTATCCTCTATACTCTCTAAAAACCTTTTAGACTGCCCCCTCTCTGCTGTGTTGAGTTCCCAGCAGATACCTGGCAGGTTAAAGTTGCCTACAAGAACAAGGGCTGACAGTTTCAAAACGTCTTGCAGTTGTTTATAGAGTAACACATGCATCTCCTCTTCCTGGTTGGGTGGCCTGTAACAGACTCCAACCAGAGTGTCAGTCTTATTGGCACTCTGATTTTTACCCATAGACACTCAATCTGCTCATCATTAGTCGCAAGCTCTAGGGCACCAAGAGCTTCCTTAACATACAGGGCCACCCCTTCTGCCTCTCCTGTCTTTCCTGAAAAGCCTGTATCTGTTCATTGTAGCTCTCCAGACGTGTGATGCATCCCACCATGTTTCTGTGATGGCGACTGCATCGTAGCCTTCCTACTGCACCAAGGCTTCCAGCTCATCCTGCTTGTTGCCCATATTGTGTGCATTAGCACATCTTTATCTCTTTCCTTACCAGAATGAGGAATATAATCAAGGAACTTGACTTACTCATGTTTTGTAGGAAATATTTTCATAATATTTAAATTTTTGGCAGTATCTTAAGCAAAAATGGAAGATGAAATACTGTGTAACCAAGGAACAGAGCATTTGCTTTTATTTCAGGATTGGTTTGTTTGGGGTTTGGATTAATGTAAGACACAACATTCTTTTGCAGAAGTCAGCAGTTTATCCTCCCAACATCAGCAGCAGATTTAAGTCTTCACCTCCTTGTCTTTATCAGTCAGGAAATGCATGAGTAAGAAGTAGATACTGAAGCATAAAGTGTTCCAAATAGGTCACTGGTTTTGTACTCAACCAGAGAAGACATGAGAAATGAAACAATGACTGTACTGAAGGCTGAAGCTCTAGTACTAGAAATTATTCCAGTGTATATGAGGGAGTTAAGACCCTTTTTTATCTAAAATCCCATATATATCTTTTCAAAAAGGCAAATCAGAATCCATATGTAAATGTAATAGCCTTAGAATCAGAAATACTATTTCATTTGTGTGGGTCATGTAGTGTATCTGCAGAAAGATGAAGAACACAAAACAATTCTTCTGCTTCCTCAACCTGACTGTCAAATATAAAAACAACCCTTGGAGGTAAAACAGGAAAACTGAAATGCTGCTTGAAATAGACAGCAAGAACACACATTAGTACCATTATTAGGAAGAGTTCTGAAGACAAGAAGAAATGCTGCTCTGGGTGGAACTACTTAGTTAACAAGGTTATTAGGATTGTGTGATGGTGTGGGCTGCTCTGTAAATAGTATTTATTCAAATCTCTAGAAAGCTGTTTATGAGAACTGCAACAAACTCTAAAATGGAGGAAGGCTGTCAGTATTGGAGAGACCTGTTTGAAGGTATGAGAGCCCTGCAAAGGAACCTTGACAGGCTGCATGGTGGGGCAAAAGCCAATGGGATGAGATTAAGCAAGGCCAAATGCAGGTTCTACACTTTGGTCACAATGACCCCCAGCAGGACAGAGTGGCTGGAAAGCAGCCAGGCAGAGAGGGTCCTGGGGGTCCTGGTAAAGAGTAGCTGAACA